>CANYCX011269570.1:0-24169 GCA_948193385.1 Breynia disticha f. nivosa
TCATTTTGTTGTGTGTTTTCATATGTTTATTATTATTATTTATTTATTTAATTATATTTTATATTATTACTATATTTTTATTTTATTAGTTTTTACGAAAAAAATTTCTTTTTTTTTCATATTATGCTAAATTTTAAAAAAATATTTTTTATTTATTATTATTTTTTATTTATTATTATTTTATAATTTTATTTTATAATTAAAACATTATTTAGCAAAGTGGTGGAGTGAGGAAAATTATTTAGCAAAAAGGGGTGATAGTCAAACATATTAGCAAAGTGGGGTGAAAGCTTTGACTAGTGGAGAATGACAATCACCCATAATTGCTAATTAAAAATATTTTCACCCCACTTTGCTAATATGTTTGACTATCACCCCTTTTTGCTAAATACTTTCCCTCACTCCACCTTTTCTCTAAAAAGCCTCATTATGTACCTAGTTTTGTAATTTATGAAATAAACAACATACAAACACGTTACCAGCCAATATTAGGATTAATTAGACATTAAACCTACTGTTCTAAGTCAAAATTAAACCCTAATTTACTTCCTTAACAAAACAGCCCACGATTTCTTCAAACTATCTACCAAATTCATGAATTTATGCATTAATTGATTAAGATGACCGCTCTGATACCACCGTTCGATTTTCTTACATGTTCTAACATTTATGGCACTGGAAAAGCACTCAAGAACACATTTGAAGACAGCCAAGAACAACATCAAAAATCAAGAAATGCATATATTTATTCTTAGTTGACAACTAGTTAACTGAAAAATGTAAACTTTAATAAAATTAAAGAACTCACCTTGTGTTTCTTCTTCTTTGGCCGTCAGCTATAGGGGCAAACACAAAGTTTCTACCACCTCAGAATACTCGGAGAAGACCTTTTTGACACCATAAAAGAACCTCACACATGATTCCTCTAGAAAATTAACACATGGATTAGCACAAAGTATACTAGCACAAAGATAGAATCGGTTGACCTTGTTCTTAGTCAAACATAAGAGAATTTTGTGAAACGAAGGACACAACGATGATCATACTATATGATCAGTCTCTTAATCTCAAGTTTCTCTTGGAGAAAACCTAAAGAAACCAGTGTTTGTTCTTTTTTAGGAAGCTCACGACAATGTTTGGTGTTTTAGGGGACGACTCACACTTAATTAAAACTAGAGGTTTTAGTTGTTTTTATAAAGAAGAGTTTTAGCACGTTTTCCATCATTTCACCCACTGCCAACGACCATCATTTCCTTCTCTCTTAACCGACCATCATTCACCCACTGCCAATAACCCCTTCTATTACTTCACACGTTTTCCATCTCTCCTCTCTCTCTCTTTTCCTCTATTTCATCTTAAAACCTCCAATTGGACTGACATTGGCTTCACGCACAAAAATCAGGTGGGTTTCTCTTGGTTCTTCTCCATTTGGTTATGTTTTGACTTAAAATGCTTGTTGTTGTGTTTTCTTTGGTCGAACTCATTCAATCAGATGGTTTTCCATACTTCCCGTCGAGCATTCCAATTATATTAGGTTAACAATGGGTGAGGGGACAAAAGGTGGACAAACCGTTGCTGAAAATTACTGGAATAGGTGAGTGGTATGAAAATAGTGTCAATTTTCATATTTCCAGCTAAAATGGTGGATTTTAAATTCAAGATTTAATTGATTGAGTGTAACATTTTGTAAATGGGTATGAGGTTTTAATGGAGGGCATTTTTGATAAAATTGAAGTTGTGAGGATTGATTGTTCGAAATTATAAAATTGGAGAGACTATTTTTGCTATTATTCATTTTAAGACTGTTTTCATAAATATAGGATCATTGGGATTAAATTGAAAATTTATAATAACTTTAAGTACCAAACTATAAATTGATAGTGATTTGAGGGATTGTTTGAAATTTAAAAATTTAAGCATTTTAATTGTATTTTCTAAAATTAGGGTTTAAAAAAAATGTGTTGATATAGCTTTTAATTAGAAAATAAATGTGAGGGTTCATGAAAAAAAAGTAAAGGATAATATGAGTTATGACTATTAAAGATAAACAAATAAGAACTAAATATTTCTAGACAAAAGAAAACTAGAGAATTATAATTGAAATATAAGAATTAAAAATATTAAAATCTTAAGATAAATTAAATTAATCATTTATGTGCATGAATGATCATAAATTGTATACGTAAAATATTGGTAGGAATTGGAAATGGAATAAGGTTAAAGCATTGCCAGAAAGGCATGCTTAGCACAAATTTTGAGGTAAGTGTGTACCTTGACACTTACTTATCCATATCTAGTCTATACATGGTTAAGTATATTTGGCTAAGTTGAGTTTGTGTGATACTTCTATGTTTATAATGGATTGTGAATGGAAAGGAAATGTGGATGATGTTACTAGTATGCGTAATATATGGTTGGAGTTCTATAATGTTGGTTGATGTGATAATGATGTTGGTTGAGCATAATAATATGTATATGGAAAATTATGTATGTTGTGACATGAGTATGATTTTTGATGATTTGAGTATAAGTTGAATGTCATGGATGTTACTTGTATGATATGATTTGTATATGTTTGGTGCAACTAGAGAGTTCTCAGTGGTTGTTATGTATAAAAATGACTTGATTGTGTTATGTTGTGTGTGACTTGTGTGAAATTATGGTTATTGGTATTTTATTGATGTGAATGAGTTATGATTTGATGAAATAGGAGTAAGTCGCATGTTGAAATACAAAATGATTTATGGTTTATTGTGAGGTGACAAATGGTGATGAACGTTAGGCTGACTATGTTATGTTTGAATGACTTGAAGAAATGGTTATCCAAAATGGAATAATGTAAATGTTTGAAATTTATAATAACTAATGAATCTATGAGCAGTCATAATCCTACCATCATGTTGAACAATAAATAGAGGAGCAAAAGTGTTCATAGACACGTAGAGGAACAAAAGGCTTATAAGACCATGTAGAGGAGTTTAAGGAGTAAATGACTCAATCATATTAAAGGAGAAAATGAATAAACTATGTTAAAGGAAAAAATGGCTTAAATATGTAAAGGAGAAAATGGATCAAATATGTAATGTTGCAAATGGCTCAAATATGTTCAAGGAGCAAGTAGCTCAATTTATGTTAAAAGAGCTAATGGCTCAATCTATTTTAAAGGAGCAAATGGCTCAATTATTTTTAAAGAAGAAAATGGCTCAGTCTATGTTAAAAGAGCAAATGCCTCAATTATGTTTAAAGAAGAAAATGGCTCCCAATACATGCGTTCATGCAGTGCACATCATGCATTGTGTTCATCTCATTATAGATTTTATTGTGTGTACTTTGAAATGATTATGGTATTGCAATGATGAATGGAAAAGAGGAAATGCCTCAAATTATTGTAGAGAAAAGGGCTCATAATTATGAAGGAAAAATTTCCTAACTTATTGTGGAGCAATTGGCTTAAAATAAAATGGAGCAAGTGGCTCAATCTTATATATGATCATGTGTTTTTGTGAATTTTTCTACGAGGATGATGAAGTGCAAGTTTTTTGAGAACTGAGTATGTTGATTATTAGTTGCCATGAAATAAATAATGCATAGAAGTGGTTGATTATTTGATATTATATCCTTGTGTGGATTTGTTGGTGTTGAATTCCTAACTTTTAGGTTCTTACGCATTCATGAGTGATTAAGTATTGAGTTTAAATGGTTGTTGTTTGAGAAATGTTATAGGTTCTAGTAATGTTACGCATTATGGGAATGTGTGTGGTGGCCATAATAATGGTAGTCACCTGAAGGCTACGTGTTTGCGTGCACGGCGCTACAATTACGCAAAGCGGCTATGACACTGCGTAATTGAAGTTTACCTCGCATTCTTGGAGGCTTCCTGGTTGAATGTTTACAAACGTGTGTGTTTATATTCCTTTTGCGTGAATATATGTACATGTTCCATATGGAATCTTATGCTTAATAAAGATAATATCTATAAACATGTATATAACTCTTGAGTTAATGATAGAATATTAAATAAAAGGTTGTGTGATAATAAAGTACGATTGACTGACACCCTATATAGTTTAGTGTAATTTTGTTGAGTTTGGTGTCTAAATGTGCATATAAATAATGAGAGTAATTAAAATATGATCATAAGTCGTGATTATTATTGCTAAATGGAGGTAAGGGATCCATTTTAGAGTTAGGATAAATACATTAGATGATTGAAGGATTTGTGAGTAATGAATAAACACTTGATCTTAATAACGAAGAGAACTATAACAACGTAATTTCTTGGATTAATAAAAAGACCAGTAATTAAATGGTTACGAGTGATAAATGAATGAATGAGTGTACTAGACTTTATATTGTTAGGTAAGTGTCATAGGAGGTGTATGTTTATCGAGTCTTTAAACTCACAAATTGTATTTTTGGTTATCTTATGTTATGAACATATTGGTAGGGAGTTCCATATATGACGTCGGTAGTGCAATAATTTTATAAAATGATTTAATGACTTTTAAAAATTCCTACTGGGTTGTAAAAGTGTTACTTGAGCTATTTTCACAATTAACTATATGTTATTTTTATTATTGTAAAGTCGCATGCTAGGATGATTTAATTATTTGATCATTGTTTTAAAAAGAAAAAAATGTGTGCATGTTTTCATTAAAAAGGAATTAAATAGAAATGAATTTTTAGGCCTCACAATTAAAAAACATATAATTTATAAAATTTGAAACCATAAAATGTACATGCTAATAATAAAAGTACATTTATGTTACTATCCTACGAGGGGGTGGCGGTGGCTGGTGAGATGCGGAACCATCATGATCAACGTGTGTGTGCAAAAATTACAACTCCACCTGCCAGTGGAGATCTGAAAATTGGTGGTCGTTCTTTTATTGTTGACGCTCAAACATGTCAGCAAATCGTCGGTCATTTCTTGTTGTTAACGCTCTAACACATCAACTTGAGTACAAAGTTGCTAATTTTCTTGGCTGATCTCCATGACGCATGTTCCATCTCACCATGGGGTTCGAGTCGGCACGATAAAAATCAAAAGCCACATCCCCACGCAAAAATAGACCTATAGGGTCAATGCCTCCTCAGAAGACCGCTAAATACGAGCGGACTGAGAGTGTGCTTGTTGAGAATAACTTAGTCTTAAATATAGAAATGAATTTAACTAAAAATTAATAAATATTGTGAAATACAGATTACATGAACATCCACGGAGCTCTCATCAATGAATTGGATCAAATCCCCGCGCTGTGTGTGCGTCCGAATAAAAAGTTAAAAACTTCGAGAGGCTCAATAGATCGATTAAGATCGATCTCTTAAACTAAATAATTAGAAATTTTTAATTGAATTGAAAAAATATATATTAAAATAAGTAAAAAAGAGAAGTTTGTAAGAAAAAATTATAGAAATGTGTCATGCTCTGAAGGTGTTGGCGAATCATGGTTGGTCATCACAAACAATTCGCGTTTTATTTCACTGACTTTTCTTGGTACTCTGGCATATCCAATATGTCCCCCATATGTCCCAAGTTAGCGAATAAATTCACTGGGTTTGGCACTTTGATGTACTCATCTTTTGAATAAGGTTGACGTATCTACGAGCAGCTTGCTTTTCTCATTGTTCTCTGACTTTATCATTTGACATCGTAAGAGTCTTGGTGTCCCAAATGAACTTTCATTACAAAAAGAAAACTTCTTAGGTAATGAAATTTAAAAGAAAAAATTATACATTAAATTAAAAAAATTAAATATATTTACCTTCCATGCTTTGTACCATTGATTTTTTGGTTCCTTCTTAGACTTTTTAAATTCAGGGGCTAATGGATCAAGTGATGACGTAATAATCTTTCTAGAGTAACGGTTAATTTCATTGCGAGGCTCTAGCCTAAAAAATGTTATGTAATTATTTAAAAGAAAAAATAACTTACCTAATAATGAAATCTAAATTACTCATTTGCCATCAGTTTGTCGAGCCAATTGAAAGATGACATTCAAATAGAAAGCTCCTTACTGCCATGCAGCCATGGCAGATGAATTGGACACCTCATAATCATCTTGTGGAGGTTGAGGCCTCGAATGAGTGGTAGGGTTGAGCTGAGGTGAGTCTGGAAATGTAAACTCGTCATCAAAGTTGATGCCAAAGTTGTCATCAAATAGATCGAATTCTGGTGCGACAAATGTCTTGGCTGGAAGTAATTGTCCAACTCGTGCATATAAGGCAGAGTGGTGAGATGGGCTGGCGATGGCACGAGTGATAGTGACACCAAAAAGTGGGAAGGTTTATGAGAGGTGTGAGGGGCCGCCAGTGGCACGTACGATGAAGACAAAAAAATTGGGAAGGGCTGGGAGAGGTGTGAGGGGTAGTCAGTGGCACGTGCGACAATGCTGGGTTACTCTTACTTAGGTGAAGAAGGAGCCAATCCTCGAGGTGGTCGAGTGCTCCGTCTACCATGACCAACTGCTCTACGTCTGGACATAGTACAAAAATTTAAAGGAATTTTAATTTTTATTCGAAGTCCCTATTTGGCAAAATGAATTATTGTTATGGAAAATTATAATTTAGTCCCTAAATACTAAATTTTTAATAAAATATCAAAATTCATGTAAAATTATAATTCTTTCCCTAAATATTAAATATTGCTAAAACACCCAGCATAATAAAAAATACAAATTGCACATAAATAAGTCATAATTTAGTAGAAAATATCCAATTCACTAAAAATAATGTAATTCAGTAAAAAATATTTAATTTACAGCAACAAAAATTAAATAATTATACAGCTATAATAATAATAACTATAATGTAAAGTTAGAAAAACTTACTTTAGCTATATGTTGTCGAAAACCAGAGAAATCTACTAAGTATTAAATATATTAAGTATGATGTAATTTAAGGTGAAAAATAAGGAGAAAACAAACAAACTACATATATATAGAAGTGGAAAATTAGCATCCACGTGGACACTAATTTTAGTGTCCACATGGATGCTTGCATACACATGGCACGAATTGGGTGGCAATGCTGCTGCCCATATTTTAAAATGGTTTCATGTCCATGTAGATGATGATCTTTTTTTATTTTATTTTTTATTTTTTTCATCTTTATTTTAATTGACATATTATTAATGTTAAAATTTCAATCTTCATCATCTTTTATATTTTCATAACTATCAAATTGTTCTTCTTGAGTTGTTGTTTCATTACTTCAATTGTCTTTAGCATGTTCTACCATAATAATTGTTCAAGTTGGATCATGTCAAGGCAGAAGAATATCAACATCATTAGGAATGATGGCCATTTACCCTAAGTTACCAAAAGGCAAGTGTACCTATCGGCGCAATAAATGGCTTTAAGAGCCCCAAGTGTCGATCCCACAAAGACAGATTACTAGCTACTCACTATTTATTATTATCTAGTTTACCAAATGTAATGAAAATTGATTAATTAATTAAATACTGATTTAACCAAAAATTAAATGAGCAATAATAAAAAATGATGAGATTAAAACTAATCTACTAAGGCAACACTTAGATTTCGAATCCCTGAAGTTGTTTAACCATCAATTGAAATTAGAATTAGTGTAAGGTTTGTGACTAGACCGTGGCAATTCCTAAATTATATTAATCCCCCTCTTGAGGTAATTAACGTATAATATTGATTAACTCAACCTGAAATCTCTTTCTAAATTAAATTAATTAACACTGCATTAATGTTCTGTGAATTACTCTATTAAGTTTGACCTTAATTCGGATGATTTACATCGATCTATCTCTAGATTTGCATTCAAATCCTTTTAATTATGAGTGATCTATCGTATATTCAATCTCTCGATTAGCCCTATACGAATCAATATGTCAATCACAAGCGGTCGTCAAGCAATCAATAATGGCAAAAATAATTCATAACTAAATCTTAGTCAACAAACATCTCAACACTAAAACTAAAATCAAATATCTGGTTCAACAATCAATAGTTCATCTCAACCTAAGTGTTTGGAAGAGTTTAGTTCATAATTGGAAAGAAAAATACGAAGAATATAACAAAGAACCTGTGAACGGCAGAGAAATCCACAGAGATCTAACTGTAGTTGGCACATCTACTCCGAAATGTACGCTGCGCTCGGATCCAATCTTGTTCCTTGCTCTTCGTTCCCTTTGAAAACGAGTTTTTCCTCTCAAGAATAATGATGGAATGATGACAGAATCAAGAGAGAATGGTTAAGGACATAGTTGTATGTCTCCAATTGTTGTATGTTACTCAAACTCTCTTTTTTCTTATTTTCGCGTGAAAATTCTGGAAAATTCGAAATAATGACCGTGTAATGTCAAAATGTCTTTGTAATATCGTCATGTCCGTGTAATGCTTCAGATTCATCAATTTCGTCCCGTTTTGATCCGTTTCGTGCAAGTTTTGTCCATAAGTCGTACGGAGTCATTACCTAACATGCAAATGATAAAACAATAGGTAAATAAATTGTTTTTAATGATAAACACTCAACATACATGTCAAAATCATAACATTTGTAATCACAAAATATGTATGAAAGAGTGTTTATCAGAAATCGCTACACTCACTTGTTCTTACTTGCCCTTGAAATCAATGACAAACTTAGAAAATGACATATGCCACTAGAACTCTTTTTATCTGCATTATCCGCATCATTATATGCAAAAAATCAAAGTTGTCACAGCAAGGATACCATAAACCATGATCAATAGTATCACTTAAGTACCCAAAAATCCTCTTGCAAGAAACTAAAAGTGGTGATTTAGAGCACTATTAAAATCTAGCACATAAGCATGTAGCAAACATGATATCCAGTCTAGAAGTAGTTAAGTAAAGTAAAGGTCTGATCATACCTCTATTTAGCTTTTGATCAACGTCTTCTTCTTATTCATTCTTCTTAAGATTTAGATTCAATGCCATAAGAGTCTTTGCACTTTTGAACCCTTGCATGTTGAATTTCTTCAATAGATCTTTAGTGTACTTACTTTGGTGTATAAAGATCCCATTAGAGAGTTGTTTGATTTGTAGTCCTAGGAGGAACTTAAGTTCTCCCATCGTACTCATCTGAAACTCACCTTTCATCAATTCACTAAATTCCTTGTACAAAGAAGAGTTAGTAGCACCAAAACCTATATCATTAACATAAATTTGGAAAATCAAAATATCATCATCAATTTTCTTAATGAATAATGTGTTTTCCACTTTGCCTCTAATATATCCATGTTGGGTAAGAAAATTGCTTAATCTTTCATACCAAGCTCTTAGAGCTTGTTTCAACCTATATAGTGCTTTGTTAAGTTTATACACATAATTTAGATGTTCATGATCGTTGACACCAGAAGGTTGCTTTACATATACTTCCTATTGTTTCCTCTTGTATATAACCATTCATGAAAGCACTCTTTGACCTATTTGTTGAAGTTTTTTTTCTTTTGTAAGACGTGAAAGCACACAAGAGTCTTATTTCTTCTAATCTAGCCACCAGTGTAAATGTCTCCTCGTAGTCAAGTCCTTCTTGGTATAATCCTTGGGCTACCAATCTAAACTTGTTCTTTACTAGTTTTCCATGTTCATTATACTTGATTTTGTTTACCCACTTGACACCAATAATTGTTTTGTCCTTTGGTGATAGTGCTAGCTCCCAAATTTAATTATATTTTGATTTGATTGAGTTCTTTTTGCATCACCATAACCCATTGCACATCCTCAAATGCTTTCTTGATGTACTTTAGCTTAATGAGAGAAATAAATGCCACTGTTTAAGAGAGATTTTGACTTTAATCGGTAAAAAATGCACAGTTTTGGTTAGTCTATATACAATCACCCAAACCACATCTTTATCTGATTGTGTATGTGGTAATCCTATCACAAAATCCATAGTTATTCCTTCCCACTTCCAGACTAATATTGGTAATGGATGAAGTTTTCCTATTGATGTCTGATGTTCAACCTTTACCTGTTGACATACTAAACATCTAGATACAAATTCAGCTACATATTTCTTCATGTTGGGCCATCAATAGTGTTGTTTCAAAGTATTGTACATTTTCATCATTCTTAGATGCATAGCATATGGAGCATTATGTGCTTCATCCAATATCTCTAATCTGATCCCTTCAACATCAGGTACACATACTCTAGATCCAATCATCAACAACTCATCGACTAATTGAAATAAGGTCTCAATACCCTGATCAATCTGTTCAATCATTCTGATACACTCTTCATCTCGTTCATATGATGTTTGTATGTTTCTTAAAAACATTGGTTGAACCATGAATGTTGCTACTAAAAATCCTCAATTCAGTTAACTCTAAATTTGTATTCAAGCTTCGTAAAGCTATCAAATCGATCATACGTGTTAGCTGCAAGCTAGATATAATAACACTCGAATTTCTGCTCAATGCATCTGCCACCACATTCGATTTTCCAGGGTGATATTCAATTGTGTAGTCATAGTCTCTCAACAACTCTAACCATCTTCTTTGTCGCATATTAAGTTCTTTCTGGGTCATCAAGTATTTTAGACTTTTATAATCTGTAAAAATCTGAAATGTCTCGCCATATAGATAATGTCTCCAGATCTTTAAAGCAAATACCACTGCGGCAAGCTCTGAATCATGTACTGGATAATTGGTTTCGTGTGGTCAGAGTTGTCTAGAGGCATATGCTATCACTTTCCTGTTTTGCATCAATACACATCCGCGTCCTTGATATGAAGCATCACTGTAAATAACGAATCCTCCTGTGCTCGAAGGAATCGTAAGGACTAGAGCTGTGGTCAATCGGTATTTCAATTCATCAAAACTTTGCTGACATTGATCATTCCACTGGATAGAAACATTCTTTCTCAGCAGTCGTGTCAGTAATACAACTATAATCGAGAAGCCCTCCACAAATCTACAATAGTAACCTGCCATACCTAGGAAACTACGTATCTCTATAACTGTCTTAGGAGGTTCCCAATTCACTACTGCTTTAGTTTTCTTTGGATCCACTGGTATTCCTTGTCTAGATATCACGTGTCCTAGGAAGACTACGTGATCCAACCAAAACTCACATTTGTTAAGTTTTGCTTACAGCTATTTTTCTCGCAAAATTTGTAAAACTATTCGCAAATGTTCATTATGTTCGTCAGTATTCCTCGAATAAATTAATATATCATTTATGAATACAATTAAAAACTAATCGAGGAAGGACTGGAATATATTGTTCATCAGTGCCATAAATGTTGTTGGAGCATTAGTTAAACCAAATGGCATAACTAAAAACTCTTAATGACCATACCGGGTTTGAATAGTAGTCTTTGGAATGTCTTCCTGTGCTATCTTTAATTGATGATACCCGGAGCTTAGGTCAATTTAGGAAAACATTATGGCACCTTGCAATTGTTCAAGTACATCATCAATACGGGGCAATGGATATTTGTTTTTCACTATTACTTGATTAAGTTTGCGATAATCTATACATAACCGTAATGTTCCATCTTTCTTTCTAACAAATAATACAGGTGCTCCCCAGGGTGAAACACTAGGTCAAATGAAACCTTTATCAAGTAACTCTTGCAATTTTTTCTTTAATTCATGTAATTCAGATGGTGCCATTTTGTACTACTATATGGATATAGGTGCCATACCAGGTGTTAACTCAGTAGTAAACTCCGTCTCTCTATTAGGAGATAATCTTGAGAGATCCTCCAGAAATATGTCAGGGTACTGATCTACTATTGGTATTCCTTTTACGATTTCATTTGTTGTTGTTCCATCAACTATATGAGCCAAATAAACATCACATCCGTCTCATATCAACTTAAAAACTTGAATAGCTGATATTAAGAAACTAGGCACAATTTTCCTATTTCTACAAAATATTACTTTATTATGTTCTTTCAGTTCAATTATGACTTCTTCGGTATAACAGTCCACTTTAGCCGGATGATGAGCTAACCAATCCATACCTAGAATCAGATCAAACTCTGTCAAATCTAATAAAATTAAGTCAACTACAAATTCTATGTTTTGTATCTGTATTTTACAGTCTTTGTATAATGTGCGTACCCACATCATTTCGCCTAAATGAGAATGCAAAGTTGAATGTGACTTTGTACCCACATTCAACTTTGCATTCTCATTTACCAAATGCTTATTAGTTGTTTTCAAATTTCTTTTTCATCTTCATAACCTTTTCAAAATTACATTACAAAGTCACATATGCCTCATTCAAGCCATAATCAAACAAGTCATCATCAAATGTCCTATTATTAACATTATTAAAATCTAAGTGAGAGACACTTACCTCATCCTCAGTGTCACTATTTGAGGAACTTTTTACCATGAGTGCTAGAATGTTTTCCTAAAAATTTTTGTTATCTTCTTCCTCATCACTCCAACTTGCAATTAATGCATCTTTCTTCTTGCCTTTGTCATTAAATTTTTAGAATCTCATAGAAGAGGTGTTGACTCTACACTCTTTGGCAAAGTACCTTTTTTCCTGCATTTGAAGCACCCTTCTTCACTAGTATTTCCATTGCTATCGTCATTATTTCTTTGATCTAGAAAACCTCCTCAGTGTCGTTCATAACCTATAAGTTCCATTCTTTTTAAGCTCATCAAATTTTTGAACTTTCTCAAGTTCTTTGCATATAGAGCCAATTTGTCATCCTCTTCCTATCCATCAAGACCTTCCCCTTCACTATCTTCTTGTTGAGAGATGCATGCCTTCAATGCAATTGTTTTCTTCTTGGGTCTAGGCCTTCCTTCTCTTGATTTCAAGATGATTTCATAATTGACTAATGAACCAATAAGAGCATTAAAATTTAGAGTGTTGAGATCTTTTGACTCCATAATTGTTATCACTTGAGAATCTCATTCTCTTGGCAAGGATCTTAGGATTTTTTTAATTGACTCACTATCACTCAAGGGTTTTCCAAGTGTACTCAACCCATTGATGATTTCACTAAATCGATCAAACATTGTATTGATACACTCTCCATCCGTCATTGTGAACATCTCATATTTATGAAGTAGTATGTTGATTACTGTTTCCTTAACTTGATTGATACCCTCGTAGGTAACTCTAAGCCTTTACCACATGTCTTTGGCACTTGTACAAAAACCCATACAATTTTTTTCTTCCACAGAGAGAGCATATAGAATCAACTTCATTGCTTTTGCATTGATATAGACTTTCTCTGAATCATCATCGATATAGTCCAATTCGTCTTTTAGCTCACCACTTTCCTTTTTCAAAACAAACGGTCTATGGATGATAGCTTTCCAATACTTGATAACCTCACACATGATGTGAATCTTCATATGGTTCTTCTATAATGAGTAGTTTGTGTCATTGAACAATAAGGGGCAATTTGGGTTTACTCTAATAATTGCATTGTAGGTTTGTGCCATTCTTACATCGTGTCAAGGATGTTAAGCCTTTAATTTGAGACTCACTTTGATACCACTTGTAGAATAATAAATAACACTAGAAAGGAGGGGGTGAATAGAGCTACTGATACTTGGAACTTCTTTTGTAGAAAATGAAAGATTCAACAAGAACACACAATGTAGAGTGGTTTGACACAAATACCTACATCCACTACATAAGCTCTCCCACAAAAAAATTTTGGCAAACACTTCCTATTACATCACCTTTAAGCTTAGTGAGAACTTTCTTGCATACTTGGTTTCTAGCTTAAGTTACCTTAAACTTTGATTTGACTTACGACTCAAATCATACCTTACAATAATATTGAACTATTCTAAAACACCCAATAAAATAGAACTAGTTATGATATGAGAAAGAATAGACTATACACACATAACTTCTAGCACAACTAAATGATTTAAAAATAAAAGAGAGAAACTTTGAAAACACTAATTTTTGAGCACTTAAAGCTTGTGAATAGTTGTTTCTTGAATAGTGATCTATGTCTCTACTAAACTCTTTCTCTTTTATAACTCTTTTTAAAGATATAGTTGTTAGACATAAAGTTTACTCTAATTGGTTCCCTTAAGAATATTGATTTATGCTGCAGAGCACTTTTTGGTCGACTGGCAATCTATTTGGTCGACTGACAGCTTTTTTATGGTTTATTGGAGATTTTTCTACTTGAGTAGCTTGATTTTTTTGTCGACTAGAGACTTGTCTGGTCGACTGGATTTTCTAAAGATCATTCTAGTAGCTATTTTATACTTTCTTCTACTTAATTGGTACTTCTCTGGTCAACTGGAATTCTTCTATTTTAATCCAGTAGCAAATTTAATTTTTGTCTACTTGACCAACCATGTATTGGTTAACTGGAATTTGTCTTTTTTGGTCGGCTGGATTTTATCATGTCAACTAAATTGGTTCTTCAAACATCAACATTTGAATTTGAACTTCAATCATTAGTGTACCACCCTATGTCTGATCTGATTATGATTATGTCCTCTTAGCATGCGTTTTGATACCAGATAGCCATTATAACCAATTTTTGGCTGAGGACCACCATCTACTCAACTAGAATTCTTCTGGCCAACTGGAATGTTGTTCATCCTACTTATTTGACTATAATTCTATTTTATTCAAGTACAGATAGATTTTGATTCATTGGAAATATTTCTAGTCGATTAGAATGTAGTATCAGAACATTTTTGACCATTTTACTTGTTTTTCTTATACCATTCATCAACCTATTGATTTATCTTATCCTGTAGATAATTTTTATCAAGTTCATAGAGTTTACACATTATCAAAACATAGAAGGTTAATGTTCACCACCATTGGTCAATAATATATATCCAAGGTTTACTTTTAGATTTAGGCATATGTTACAGAGTGTTTTGGGTATAATATTGAACTCTAGTACTGCTTTTCATCCACAGACTAATGGACAGACTAAAACAATGATTCAAACGTTGTAGAAAATGCTATGATCTTATGTTTTTGAGTTTTAAGGATCATGGATCGATGCATACCACTAATGTAGTTTGCCTATAATAATAAATATCATTGAAGCATTGGTATGACATCGTATAAAGCTCTATATGGACAAAATTGTATAAGTCCTATTTATTGGGACAGAAAAGGGGCAAAGATATTTAAAGGACTTGAACTTGTACAAGAAACAATAGAAAAAGTGAAGTTGATTAAGAGTAAATTAAAAACAGCACAAGATAGAGAAAAGAGTTATTGAACCATATGAGATTTAGAAACAAAGGAAAGTCGAGTTCCAGATATATTGAACCATATGAGATTATAGAGCGGAATGGTCCTTTAGCTTATAGACTTTCTCTACCTGTAGAGCTAGCACAGATTCATGATGTTTTCCATGTGAATATGCTCTAGAGATATAAATCAGAAAAAGAAAAAAACTTAACCTATATCGAAGAACCATTATAGATTGTGGATCATAGGATAAAACAGATAAGAACCAAACATATTCCTATGATTAAATTTCTTTGGAAATATAATAATCTAGAAGAAGTGGCATAAGAGATCGAGGATAGGATGAGATGAGAGTATCCACAACAATTCACAAGTAAAGTTTATATAATAAGTAATTACATTTTCATATAGAAATACATGGAATTAAACATAATAAAGATACATACAAAATAAACATATTGAAAATACCAATAAAGGTAGACAAGAGTGAATTTTAAGGATAAAATTCTTTAAGGTGAAAGATTTGTAACATTCTTTTCTTAAAACCCTATAATTAATGAAATGATTAACAAAATTAAGAATCAATTTGATAAATCAATGAAAATGAGAGGTTAATTGTTATTTGATGGATGGTTGATAGTATGTATACATAAAAGAAAAAAATTGTTGCAGAAAATAGAAAGTACAAGGGTGGCATACTACATGTTGTGGACTATAAGGGGTAGCCAAGACAACGTGTAGTATACTAAATGTTGTGGCCATAAAATGTGTGGTGGCTGCCACAACGTGTATTTCATGGTGATAACGTGTAGTTTATTGAGTTTTCAAAATTGTGGAGAGTTTAGGAAAGTGAAGCTTGACAAGGAAAAATGATACAGGCTTTAAAAAGAGAACGGACGAAGGAGATTTAAACAGAAAAGAAAAAAGCTAAGAACGAGGGAGAGAAAAAAGAGAGTTTTATGAGAGAGAACGAGAGATTTCGAGGAGATTTAAGCTAGACGTTGAGTCGAGAAAGTGTATTCGATCGTAGAATCGAGCAGGGTATCGATTGTCATAGTCAGTACAGAAATCCCCGAAGTTAACGATAATACTTTACGAAGATGTATATATAAAATATTGTAAATTTAGCTTAAAGTTAGAAATTGCTGATAATTGAAAAAATAGGGAATTAATAGGATAGGAATAGAAACATGCATATTGATATGTTAATATATTGAATTTTATAGAAAATTTTGTATATGATTATATAGGACGACAGGCTAGACGAGCAAGACAGGATCAAAGTTTGTATCGTTCTGAGTACTTTAGCTACTTGGTGACTAATCTTACTACTTTTAAATATGGTTAAATAATAATTATAAAATGAAAATTAAAAGGTAAAATAAAAAAAATGGAACTTTATATGTATATGTGACATGATTTGCAAACAAGTATGAGATCGATTTTATACGATTGCATAATATATATATCAAACTCACATTACATCTAACAAAATTTATGAACAGGTAGAAAAGTTTATAATTATACGCTAAAAGTAGATTATGAGCAGTAATTATATGATTAACATGATAATTTGATTAGGATGTTTTAATTATATATCATTTTATTGAAAGTAGTATACAACACAACTTAGGACATAGCGTAGAACATGACTTGTGTTAGTGTAACACGTACCATGGGCACACTCTAATGTTATACTAGCACACCCCTCATTCATGTTCAACACAGTGTCTATGTCAATCAAGCACGACCTGTGTGAATCCTATTGTATCCATGTTTATACCAAACATCAATCTGGAATCAACCAAATATGAATTCAAACAATATAACATAAACTCAAGACCAACCACATACATATATTGATCATCAACATGCAACTCCACCTGATCTAATATCAAATCATCTTTATATCATTCTATCATATATTCAATAAATCAAAATTCATACAATGATTTCTCTTATAAAACATTCATATAAATATAAATTCATAATATTCATTTTCATATTCTCTAAAATCATATAAATAATCAATCATTTCAAACATATGTACATGTCAATCAATCACATTTTCACTTCTTATTCTCCTTTCCTACTCATTCTCCATTCCTACTTGTACTCTAGATTGATCAATGCGATATCATATACCAATCAATTCATATCATATGAAACCATAATCATTGAATAACTGATCACATACCTGTATAAATAAAACTTGTATCCTGTGTACATGTCTGATTCTCATTTGTATAATTTCATCCCTTCATTTTTGTCTATATATATATATATATATATATATATCTCAATATATATAACATGTACAACATATGAATATTTCATAATTAACTACACATAATAGTAAGTTAGATTATTCACCTAGTCTAGCTGAAATACTTGGAGTTTCTTAGGCTCTAATCCTAATCCTATCGTCTAGTCTATCATCTTGTAATAGTATCCTTGTAATTAAATACACACATATATATATATATATATATATATATATATATATATAAAAAAAAATCAATATCAATACCTTAATTCACCTATATGATTTTTCCCTTTTTGGTCCTCATTTCTCGGATGCAATCCTAACTAGCCTAACTAAAACAATTCAAAACTCATTGCTCTTGCACATTAATTACTGAAATCGAGGTTCTTATCTGTTGTATTGATTTTTTGGATGTTAGCATCGAGTTTTGACCTTCTCTAATTATTCTTTCAAGATTGATATGATTGAAAGTTTATATAGGCTAAATTTTTAAATGTTTTGGTTGGGTGTTTGGTTATTTCTTTGGTTTCTCTTTTTATTTCTCGTGTAACACCCCAAAAATTAGTTCATTTGAATTGAAAATAATAATTATGAATAAGAATGATATTGGTGTCTTTCTGTTGTTGATTCCTCGAATGTGCCGAGGAAGTTGAGTGATTATGATTGAAACTAAGGTAACGAATGATCCTATCCTTGAATAAAATTGTAAAGGATGCGATGTTATATGTTTGAGTGTTTAAAAAGGTTTAATTCCATGTTAATTGATGTTAAATAAGTTGATATAATGTTTAAAATAAGTTATGGTTATGTATATAAGAGGATACGTAGGTCGGGGATCGAAAGGGGGTTAAAAATCACTAAGTGTTGCAGCCTAGACTAGATTAACGTGCCTTAATCTAGTAATTAACGTACGTTAATACAGTTAACGTGGGTTAAATCAAGGAATAACATATGTTATTCATCCTAGACACAACAATTTCTGAGTTTTATTAACATACGTTAATTTAGAAAATAAACATACATTATCGGGGGTCTGGACATGTTATTAAATGGTCGAAACACTTCTAAACCGTGCCATAACTCACCCCCAACCACCAAAACACTCTCTAAACTTCCTCTCCATCATTTATTGACATTCTAAATACAAAACCTATCCTAGAACAACACATTTTCACCAAATTAACAACTTTTTCAGCCTCGAATCAAACCTTCCTGTCTCTAGGGTTCCAAGTGACGGGAATCAAGGCAAAACTCAAATCCCGAACTGAAATGTATTGTAAAATGGTTGCATTTGGTAGGTTTTGTTTGGGTTTTGGTTGTAGTTCATGATTCTATAAGTGTTTAACCCTAAAACATAACATATGAAGAGATTTAAGAGATTGGGGTTTTAGGTGATTTTGGGAATTTCGGGAAAATGGTGAGAAATTTTCAAATATGGTACATTGTTGGTTAAAATATAGTAAATGTGAGTGAATGTGTGTTGGAAACAACAACCGGAACTCGAATCGGAGATTTGGGGACGAATTGAGTCGCAGGAACGCAAGGTAAGTGTTGTTATGCCACTTACTTGTTATGTTTGATTTGTTAATGATTAATTCTCGTATGAATGATGTTCTCAATGAAAAATGAAAATGAATTGGGGCTTGATAAGTATGTAAGTGCATGTTATGTGAGCAAAATGCTTACTAATGAATGTGGTCTCACTTGTATGGTTGATTGATGATGATTGGTATTGGTTGTATGATTATGTTGTTGCAAAATGGGTTCTTATGAACCAAATATGTGGACATTGATGGTTTGCTTGTAATGTGTTGTGCGTATGGAATGTATAATGTAAAATGGTGAATATGAATTAATGAATGGAAAGTGAAGCTTATGAATGCGTATTGTGTGAATATGATGTATGACATAAGCATAAAGCTTATGATGACATTGAACTTAGTAAGTGGAAAATTGTGGTTGGTATGTATGAGTGAATGGTTTATAAAATGCTTCGTATGGTATAATTGTTATTTGATGACTATGGTGTCATATGTTTGGCTTGTACACGAATATGGCTTAAGGGCATGTTATGAATTGACAATGTAGTGAATTCTGTGTGAGCATCCATATGCACGTTATCATTGTTCCTTGTTGATTTACGACGAACTCTTTGTGAGTTATAAAGTATATGTTGGTTATGCTGAGTTTGGCTATATTGAGCATGTTGGCTCCTGTTGTGATACAAATGAATTATGGAACTTTCATACGCATGTGTTTATGGAGATTTGAGATGAAATGCATGGATTTGCATTCATACATAGTACATTGTGTTGGCATCAAATTGTTCGTGTTCATGCACTGAGAAAAGGAGCTTAATACTCATGTGTGAAAAGATGGGGGATTAGCCCAAATATTGAGAACACAAGAGCGAGCCTCTTAGTGTTATATTTATGCAGAACGAGAGATCGATGTCGGGCAAGGCCCGATGGATTGTGATAATTGGGGATTAGCACAATTGTGAGAAAAATGGGGGATTAGCCCATATATGATTGATTCTGGGCCAGTCTCGATGATTTGATACCGAGTGAGAGCTCGATGATTGATGTCGGGCTAAACCCGATGATTTTAGACCCCAGGGTAAATATGTGTGTTGGCAATGCATTAACATTGGACTTGCATTTATTTGGCATACGTGTTGTTGACTTGCATGGAAAAATGAATGCGTGTGATTTGGTTATGATATGTGAATGATGTATGAGTTAATGATATGGACTTTTGTATGAGTTATGAATGGATTTATGGATGGTTATGGTATGAGTACAAATTATGATTTGTATGATATGGAATCGTGTAGGAGTTATGAATGGCTTATGACTTGAGCAAAATATCAATAGTCCTGTATGGTATATGTAAATTGTATGTGTTGTCTGCTATATCGGATCGGTGTTATGTGTGTTGGTTTAATGATATGATGATATGTGTTATGGTAATTGAGCATGGAACCCTTTATGGTTTGATTATGTTGGGGAATATTGAGGATTTATCTATGGTTGAGAAATGTGGGTTGTATGTGAACGTGTTACGGTTGAAAGAGAATGTGTTGTTGTGTAATTGGGTAAGTGACGTATGTTTTGTGGTTTGATTTGAGAAATTGCTTATGAATGATTGGTAATGTGGATAGAGAGGAAATGATAAATGCATATTGATTATGGTTTATTATGTTGAGTTTAGTCTTGAATAATGATAAAGAACTTAGTGGCTTAATGTTGTGTTAAATGGTGTGGTAAAATTGAGATAAAAAGTATATAAAAGAGCATGAATGCTATGATTATAAATATGGACTATAGAAGGTTGAACAATGAGTAAGTTGATGTAATTTGGTTGATTTGATCATGATAAAGGTTATGAATCCTATGTTTAATGGAAAGATGATATGCTCGAGTGATTAAAATGATGGTTTGATATGCTAAGTAAAGAGCAAAGTGTGTATGCATGATATTAAATCTCGGATTGTTGGGCAGAATGCCTCTGAAGGGATTAACATACGTTATTGTGTTCGATAACGTACGTTAATACCATAAAACCTACGTTACATAGTGATTGGCATACGTTATTCAAGTGCTAGAATTCTAAGGAAGAATAACATATGTTATGATGGCTTAAACCTATGTTATTTGCATGTAGAACCCATAATTTGGCCCGAATAATGTTCTAATAATCTAAAATGGGTTCCTTAGTGAATAAACACCTAAAATGGATTGTATAAACACATGTATGATTCTTGAGGCATGGCTTTAAGGCGCTATTAGGGAGGATAGGTCGGGATGGCCGAGGACTACCCTACACCCCAGCGTGTAGTGAGGGACAACCTTACTAAGTATTTAAAAATACTCACTTGTGTTTTGCTAGATTCTGTGTAGAGTGACAGGTACCAGGGACGAGACTTTGTGAGCGGCGAGGCTAGTAGTGCAATACTGAAGGTCCGACTCCCAGTTGTTTAGTTTGGTGAATGACTGTGCATCAGTACATACATTAGTATAGATGATTTTTAGTAACTCAGCATTCTACATGTTTTCCACGACTTTCGCATTTCAGATTATATTTGTTGTATAACTTGTATTTCATGTTGAAAAAATTATGGTTTCATTTTATCTCTCCTTTGACTTGTGTTTTAAAAGAAAAAAATATAGTGCGATTTCAGCATTTAAAAGAAAATGAACTTCGCAAAATTTGGCATCACATCTCGTGTTTTCTATGAAGGAGAGAAGCAGTTGCTACCTTTTATAAATAAAATTGCCATCTCTTTCTTGTAGTTTTTCAATTTGAATCAAATCTTCCAAGTCTACATGAACGTGTTAATGAACACAACCACCGTGCTTAACACTATCCAGTAACACAGTCAAGCTCATACCTAGACACAATCGTGCTCATGATTTCCGAGTAGCATGGCCACCTTGTTTGTGGCCCAAAAACTTGACGCACCCTAAAACTAAGTGACAAGGATTTTCGCAAGTGAACGGTCAAGTAATAAAGGGGAGTAAAAACTCAACGTAAGTTATCGTACCCTAGGGAAATTATATAAGAATCATGCATGTCATTCCTATTTATCAAAATGTTCCACCAATTGATTTTCAGGATTGATTTTAACTAATCCTAAATTAATTCTAAACACTACTAACTCTTAAAAGGTGTGAAACATCAAGACAAATAAATCAAAACTTGCAATAAAACTAAATGGCAGTAAATTTAGTAAACATGAAATTAAACTAAGTAAGCTAAACCAAATAAACAACAATCCATCAACAATAAACTTTTCATTAACTTAAAAATGTACCAACGCTCAAAATCTCACAAATAACAACTCAACATCTGAATCATAGAAACCCAACAATAAATGTAACACCCTAAATTTCCCATTTAATTAAAATGTTAAACGAAAATACATGGAAAAATGAGAATAAATTTTTCGTGAAATGTTTAAAGTAATAATTCGATGGAAAGAGAGTGAGAATTGACTTACGAATTTCTAAGCTAGAGAAAATAAGAATCAAGATTAGTTTGACTGAGCGGGAAAGAGGATTAAGTGACTAGTGGACCAAAATCCAACATGGGCCAAATTGTCCAAATCAATTAACCATTTAAAAACCCTAGTTCTCCTCTTCCATCACCACCCACACGTTTCCTTTCCTCCACCCTCTTCCTTCATAGTTCAAAATCCTCATCACCATCATTCCTCAAGAAAACCTACTGTTTGGGAGGTCCAAAATCAGTCGGTGAGTGAATCTCAGTAAGCCTTCCCACTTTGTTCTTATAATTTCTGTCATTCTTCCAAACCCTAACTTTCCGACCACATAACTCCTTCGTTTGAGCTCTGATTTTAGTAAATGATAGCTCATTGGAGAGCTTAACATGTATACTACGTAGTAGTAACTGTTTTTGTGTTAACTTATGGTTTAGGTGCCTAAAATCGTTGATTGAAAGGACACCCTGCAAAGTAACGATTTTGATTTTTCTTGATTGGAGTTCTTTTTCATGTTTTCTTGCTTGGGTAAGTTTTCTCAAAGTCCATGGATAGTGTTGCAAGCATCAATTTTTTTGGGTATTGAACGGTGAGGAAGGTTGAGGTAAGAGTAGGAGAATGGTTAGGGTTTGGAAGAGTAAATTGAGAGTAAGAATGTTCAGACCATAGTGGAGCGTAAAAATCATTTCAACTGACCTAAAAAACTTGATTAAAGAATTAATGAAGGTTGGTATATAGAGAATTAAATGTGGTAGATGGTTAGATGGTTAATAAGAAGATTTTATGGAAAGGGTTAATTAAAGAGAGGGAGAGTAACTAGAACCAATGTAATGATGTAATGAAGGAAATTATAAACATTTTTGCATTCATTGAATTGTAATTATATCGATGTGAGATTGATGAGAAATTATAATATGAATAATAAAAGATTCGAGTCACAGTGGGGACGGTACAAAATCGGGCCGCTAGATGTGTTTGGGTGAGGTAAGTAACATGAGCACCTCTTCCCTATGAACGTATGTTTCTTGAATGTGAAGTGGTTATTTGATTTAATAATGAATTGTATTGTATGAATGGTATAATGCAAATTAAAATTGTGATGTGAGGTGGTATAATACAAATGGTGGCTCTCGAACATGTTTGATTTTATGACTAGCTCTTATGAGTCATATGATGGAATGAATTATGTATGCCTAGTTTGAATGTGATTGTGTTGGTTGATATGTATCAATGAAATGTGTTATCAATTGGATGGTTAAATATTTGGAAATTATGTGGTGGAATGAATTATGTATGCATGTTGCGAGAATGAATGAGTTGAAAGTGATGCTTGGAATGGGTTGATATTGACGAATGCGTGGCTTTTTAATAAGCATGTAATCTAGAATTGATGCTTTGTTAAAGGCTCTATCTGTTGAGTATTAAATGTGCCATTAGTGTGACGCCCCAATTCCCCAAAGTTCATTTTTATATATAAAGATGGAAAATGCCCTATATTTTTTTTTCTTTTAAAAGCATTACATTCAATCAGACAAGTATGTATGAGAGAGAAAATAAAAGAATGGCTTTCGATGCATTAATACAAAACATTTATTCATCAGAGTCTAAAATGCGGAAAACTAGGAAAATCATTTAATATGACAATTTATAAATCTCATCTATACTAACATGCGTATAGATACAAAACATGCACAAGCATTCTCAATATTTAATCCACTGGAAGCTCGACCTTCAGTATCGCAC
>CANYCX011269655.1:0-11928 GCA_948193385.1 Breynia disticha f. nivosa
TTACTGGATAATGGATTCATTCGTCCGAGTATGTCTATGTGGGGAGCGCCGATGTTATTTGTGAAAAAGGACGGAAGCATGAGGTTGTGCATTGACTACCGTCAGTTGAATCAGGTGACGGTCAAGAACAAGTACCCGTTACCCAGAATAGATGATCTGTTGGATCAGTTGAAGAGCACATTCGTGTTTTTGAAGATCGACTTAAGGTTGGGATATTGGCAATTGAGCGTGGAGGATAAGTCAATATCAAACACAATGTTCAGGACTAAATATGGCCACTTTGAATTCACAGTGATGCCATTCGGGTTGACTAACACTCCAGCAGCGTTTATGTCATTGATGAACAAAATCTTCCAACCTGGACACATTCGTGGTACTCTTCATCGACGACATCCTGATTTACTCTAGAAGTGGAGGTGAGCACGAGGAACACCTGCGGGTAGCATTGCAGATTTTGAAAGATTAGAAAATGTATGTTAAATTCTTGAAGTGCGAGTTTTGGCTTGAAGAGGTCGTATTCCTAGGGCATGTAATCTCTCAACACGGTGTTCAACTGGATCCGTCAAAGATTAAGACCGTGGAAGAGTGGAAAACTTCAAAGAATGTGACAGAAATTCAGAGTTATCTAGGGCTTTCGTGTTATTATCGGATGTTTATTCAAGATTTCTCTATCCTTGCTAGACCTCTGACAAGTCTATTGAAAAAGAATGCTAAATTCGAGTGGAGTGAAAAATGTCAGAAATGCTTTGAAGAGATTAAGAAAAGGCTTACCGAGGCTCTGGTATTGACTTTGCCGACAGAGAACGGTGAGCATGTAGTGTATACGGACGCTTCGGGGATGGGATTAGGTGGTGTGCTAATGCAGAATGGAAAGGTGATTGCGTACACATCGAGACAGTTAAGACCCCATGAGTTGAATTACCCAACGCATGACTTAGAGCATGCGGTGATAATTCACGCTCTAAAGACTTGGAGGCATTATCTGTATGGAGAGACCTTCAAAATCTTTACTGATCACAAGAGTCTAAAGTAAATAACAACCCAGAAGGAGCTGAACCTTAGACAACGGAGGTGGATCAATCTGTTGAAAGACTATGACTGTTCGATTGAATACCACCCTGGCAAGGCCAATATGGTGGGCGATGCATTGAGTAGGAAGTCCCAAGTGGAGAATGACGTGATTTCTTATAATTTTGAATCACTATTTGCGGTGAGGGAGTTACGGGTAGAACTCCAGGTGATAGAAGAGGGGTTGTTGGCGAATATATCAATCAGACCGTTAATCCAAGACCAGATTAAAGTAGGGCAAATGGAGGATGATAAGTTAGTAGCTACAAGGAAGAGGGTAGAACGGGGAAGAGAGACCCCCTTTGTGCTTGACGAGCAGGAACCCTCTTTTACGGGCAAAGGCTATTTGTGCCGAACATTCTGGAGTTGAAGGAAGAAATCCTTCAAGAAGCACATTCTTCGAGGTATTCAGTGCACCCGGGCAGTACCAAGATGTATAGGGACATGAAACATCTGTATTGGTGGCCAGGTATGAAGAGAGAGATTGCAGAATTTGTGGCAATGTGTCTGACTTGTCAGCAGATCAAGGCGGAACATCAAGTTCCAGCTAGAAATCTTCATTCCTTAGCTTTTCCAAAGTGGAAATGGGAGCGAATAACGATGGATTTTGTTGCCTAGAACCTTCCGAAATCACGATGCGGTATGAGTTATAGTGGACAGACTGACAAAATCTGCACACTTTCTGGCTATCAAACAAGATGATTCATTGGATAAATTGGCAGAGATAGTTAGACTGCATGGGGTACCGATTTCCATTGTGTTAGACTGAGATCCTCGTTTTACTTCGCATTTTTTGGGCAGTTTGTAGAGAGCTATGGTACTAGACTTAATTTCAGTAAAGCATTTCACCCCAGACAAATGGACAGTTGGAAAGGACGATACAGACACTAGAGGCCTGTATTTTGGAGTTTAGAGGTAACTAAGATGAGCACTTGCCGTTGATAGAATTTGCGTACAATATCAGCTACCATTCCAGTATTGGAATGGTGCCTTACGGAGCTCTATATGGCAGAAAATGTCAGAATTTGGTCTTTTGGGATTTGTGGGACTACGACAGATAGAAGGCCCAAAATTGGTGCAGCAGATAGTGGAGAAGGTACAGATAATCAAAAAATGTATTAAAGCCGCCCAGGATCGTCAGAAAATTTATGTTGATAAGCATAGGCGGGAAATCACATATGAGGTAGGTGAGAAAGTGTTCCTTAAGGTATCGCCTTGGCAAGGAGTTCTAAGATTCGGTAGGAGCAGGAAGCTGAGCCCTCGGTTCATTGTGCCATATGAGGTTATTAAAAGGGTAGGACCCTTAGCCTATCAGCTGCGATTACTGGATGAACTCTCTAGGTTACATGATGATGTATTCCACGTCAGCATGCTGAGACGATATAGATCCGATCCGAGCCACGTTCTTAAGGAACCAGAAGGGGAGATCTTGGAGGACATGACGTACAAGGAGGAACCAGTCGAAATCTTAGATCAGATGGTTCGCTGTTTGAGAAGCAAGGAAATTTCGATGGTGAAAGTCAAGTGGAGTTTCCATTCTCCGAAATAAGTGACTTGGGAATTTGAGGAGGAGATGTGCAAGCGATATCCTCACCTATTACTGGATTCAGGTACGAATTTTAAATTTCGAGGATGAAATTTTATTTAAGGGGGTAGAGTTGTAACGCCCCCAAAATTCGTATTTAATTAAAATAATAAATAAATATATACAAAATTACGGCGAAATTTTTCGCGATTATTTAAGAAAATAACTAGGAGGAAATATTGGGATTTATTTTGACTGGGAAATTAGAAAATTGGAAGAGGATTAGAAAATCGGAAGGTTGCGACCCAAATAAAGGTAGGGTCGTGCTTTCTGAAAATATACAAAAGGAATAATGGTTAGGCCCAAACCCACAAAGCCAAACCCTAAAAACATTTTCCATCCTCTTCCTCTCCCACTTACATGCTCCCTCTCTCCTCCTTTTCCTTTTTGCATGCCAACCTCTCTTCCTCTCCTTATCTCCATAGTCAAAACTCCAATCCACCATCAAGTCTTGCCAAAATCTGAAGCTAGAGAGGTTCTGAACCCCATTCGTAACTAGAATCAAGGTAAGAATTCTGCTCCTCTTTCCATTCCCGTTTTCCCTTCAATCCCAACTTCAAACCCTCATATCTCTTGCATTTTAACTCTGTTTAAGCAAACAAGGGCTCGTTGGAAAGCTTAGAATGCCTAATAACTAATAATGGTTGTGTTTGATGGTTATACATGGACTAAAGACTCCAAATCGCTGGGAGAATGATGCCCCTACATAGTAACGATTTGGGGTTATTGCAAAACCGGGTTTCTTCGTGTGTTTCGTCATTGGGTAAGGTTAAATGGCAGCTATTATTAATGTTTTCAGTGTTGGAATGGTTGGGTATTGTGAGAAATTTGGGATTGAAGCTTAATTATAGGATTAAAGGGTTGTGGAAACGGGAAAAAGGAAAACTATGAGGTTTTGATTGTAATGGAGGGAAATGAAGATATTAATGATGTTAGGTGGGAAGGGAAATTGAATCTAATAACATAAATGCATATTGTAGACAATTATCTTGCATATTATAGAATTAAATGAATAATATTAATGTGGAATTATAATTGTAATTGATAGGGAACGCGAATCGCCGTCAAGGAGGTTCCCGGGAACCACTTGACGCATTTTTTGAGGTAAGTAACGCGAGCACAACCTTCCTTATATGTGTGATTGTTAATTGGATAATGTTTAACATGATTGCTTTCTTATGTGCAGTGTTTGTTTGAGTGATGCACTGATTGATGTGTGGTGTGATATGTGTTAGCCTTGTTGAGATTTTGTGCAATTTTGTTTGGGGGAAGCCTTGGATTGTTGATCATGCTAAAATGCTTGTTGTCGTTGAGATTATTGCTAAGGGGAAAAGTGATTGTGGCTATGTGTGAATGCTTATTGTGTGGTATGGTTACATGACACTACATGATGGATAATAAATGTGAGAAGTGTTGATGGAATAAGGCACAAAACATTCAAGCACGAGGCTCTAGCTGGGCAACTGAAAAATTGAATTAATAAGCTTTGTGTGAGCGAGAATTTAAATTTGGGTGCTCTTTGTGCGCAAGTACGAGGGAGTGGTTACGTTCTCTTGGTGAGCAAAACAAATCACAGGTAGTATATATATCCTATGCTACACCGGACACAGTGGTAAAATTATAACATCTTAGGGTGTACGAGCGTGCAAAATTGTGAGGCACTGTGTATGCAAATTCCAGCACTGTGTGAGCCAACTTATATGGATCCATTCATATTATAATCGATACTCCCGGTTGGCGAGGCTTGTTTGCAAACGTCAATATGAGGCATTAGGGTGCCAATTAAAAAGGAAAATGAAATCGGATCATGCGAGATCACAAATAGGAAAGCATTAGAGAAAATACATCCTTATTCATCATGTGCATAAATGGTTGCTCTTCATGTGCGTATATAGTTGCTTATGTGATAATAGGAAATGTAAAGTTACTATGTGGTTGTGAGGTTCGTTATTGAATTGATTGATGATGAATGAGGTGATTGATAACATGTGTTATAGGGATGCCTATGTGTAATGTGACTTGATATTGGTTGTGTATGTGTGACATGATTAAGTAAGTAGGCTAAAAATGAGGTATAATGATCTTCAAATTTGAGTGTTGAAAGTAGCTTTGTATATGATGTGAATTTGTTAGGATAATTTGGTGAAAACTTGCTTGCATGAATGGGAGTTAAATTGGTTAAGTGTTTGAAGCAAAATTGGTGTAAAGAAGTGGCAGGAAGCCAGCCTCGTTCGTGGCTGAAGCCAGTCACAAACGTGACTGGCATTCTAATCACCATATATGGTGATCAGAACCAGTCACGAACGTGACTGGCCTTCTGGCCAACCCGTCACGAACGTGACTGGCCTTCTGGCCAACCAGTCACAAACGTGACCCAAATTCTGTTGGAGGCCAAAATGGATTGCCACTTAAGTGTCACGAACGTGACACCACGTGTCATGAACGTGACACATTTTCTGGACACAAATTCCACGCATTGCAGGTTGCCATGAACTTGACTCATGGTAGTCACGTTCATGACAGCCTTCCTGGCCAATACATAGGGGAGATTTCCTCCTTCCAGCATATGTTCGATTTGTTTTAAGTGCAAATGAGTTCCAAGATGTTCCTTTGTATCCATATGCCATGAATTGAAACATGTGTTTAAGAATATGCCATGGTACCTTGTTGATTTTGTACAAATCTTCGTTTACTTTATTATATATACGTCTTGTTGTATGTGGGAACATGAGAACTTAGAACCAGGAATGCGAAACGTGTGAAGTTGTTAATATTATTGCATCGACATAGGATTGTATGTATGATTGCTAGATGTTTAGGAAGGGTGTCCATTTCGGTAAGTGTTACTTACGGGGTTTCACGACTCACGCATTTTATGCTGCCTGTTTGGGCACGATTGTGAGGGAATTTTGACTCGAAGGTGGTCGGTCTTTTTCTTGCTTACAACTAATACTCGAGAACAGAAGAACCAAAGGTGGGTCGTGCATTAAGATTGTAAATTGCATGTCTTACATATCATTGTATAGAACATTATAGAGCATACTAACTTTTTCATAGTTCATGATAAAAATAAAATCAAACGAGTTCTTTTTGTTAAACTGAATATATTTTGGAAGAATACCTTTTTGAACATTGTAAGTGTTACTCGAGTTATGAAATGAAAAAGTTTTTATAAAAGTTCTAAATTGTTGTCTTAAAACAATATGACGTCCAAATTTGAGTACTACTTACGGGAAGTATGAGAAATAAAATTGTAGTAGTCAAATTTGGGGGTCACATAATCACATGATTTTAGGACGAGGATGTTATAAATCATCCCCCTTAAAGAATTTCATCCTCAAAATTCAATTCTATGTTTCTTTTACTGATATCTATCTTATATGTTTCTATATACAAATACAATTACTTATTATAAATAACACATACCTGTAAATAGATGTGTATATTCTTTTCTGATCTTATCCTCTGTTTCCCATGTTGCCTTTTCCAGATTATGATGTTTCCAAAGAACTTTAACCATTGGAATCTGATGGGTTCTTAGCTGTTTCATCCTAGAATCCACAATCTCTACATGTTCTTCTTTATATGTTAAGTTTTTGGAAATTTGCACTTTTGATTCTGGTATAACATGGGTAGGATTTGATCTATATCACCTGAGCACACTCACATGAAAAAAAATCGTGAATCTGTTCTAACTCTGTTGGTAGGGCAAGTCTTTAAGCTAAAGGACCAATCCGCTGTATAATCTCTTATGGTCCAACGTATTGGGGACTCAATTTTGCTTTATTTCTAAATCTTGTCACTCCTTTCTAGGACGAAACCTTTAAAAACACTTTTTCTCCAACTTTGTATTCCATTTCTCTCCTATGTTGATCGTAATAACTCTTCTGTCTGTCTTTCATATCTTTTAGTTTACTTTTGATCAACTCAACTTTTTCTACTGTTCCTTGCACAAGTTTAAGTCCTTCAAATATTTTCGCCCCTTCTTTGTCCCAGTAGATTGGATTTCTATACTTTCGTCCATACAGAGCTTCATACGGTGCCATACCAATTCTACTACGATACTAATTATTGCAAAGAAATTCCATCAATGGTATGTACCAATCCTAAGAACCTTAAAACTTCAGAACACAAGATCTCAACATCTCCTCTAAAGTCTGTATAGTCCTCTCCGTCTGTCCATTAGTCTGTGGGTGGAAAGTAGTACTAAAATTCAATTTTGTACCCATCGCACTCTGTAATATCTGTAAAAATCTGGGAGTAAACCTGGGATCTCTATATGATATTATAGAAATAGGAATACCATGTAATCGGACTATCTCTCGTATATATAACTCTGCCAACTGTTCAAAAGATATTCTGATGTTAATCAGTAAGAAGTGCGTAGTTTGGTCAGTCTATCTACAACCACCCATATCTTGTCTTTACCTGATTGTGTCCATGGTAATCCTATCACAAAATGCATAGTTATTCATTCCCACTTCTAGACTAGTATTGGTAATAGCTGAATTTTTCCTATTGGTGCTTGATATTCAGCCTTTACCTGCTGACATACTAAACATCTAGATAGAAATTCAACTACATCTTTTTTCATGTTGGGCCACCAATAGTGCTGCTTCAGAGTATTGTACATTATTTTCATTCCTAGATGTATAACGTATGGAGCATTATGTGCTTCATCCAGTACCTTTAATCTAATCCCCTCAACATTAGGTATACATACTCTAGATCCAATCATCAACAAATCATCAACCAATTAAAATGGGGTCTCAATACCCTGATCAATCTGTTCAATCATTCTTGTACATTCTTCATCTCATTTCTATGTTGCTTGTATCTTTCTTAACAATATTGGTCGAACCATTAATGTTGCTACTAACACTCCCGATTCAGTTAATTCTAAATTTGTATTCAAGCTTTGTAAAGCTATCAAATCGGTCAAACGTGTTAGTTGTAAGCTAGATATAACAACACTCAACTTTCTGCTTAGTGCATCTGCAACCACATTCACTTTTATGGGGTGATATTCAATTGTGCAATCATAGTCCTTCAACAACTCTAACCATCTTCTTTGTTGCCTATTAAGTTCTTTTTAGGTAATCAAGTATTTCAGAATTTTATGATCTGTAAAAACCTAAAATGTCTCGCCATATAGATAATGTCTCCAGGATCTTCAGAGCAAATACCACTGTGACAGGCTCTAAATCATGTACTAGATAATTGGTTTCATGTGGTCAGAGATGTCTAGAGGCATATGCTATCACTTTCGCATTTTGCATCAACACGTATCCAAGTCCTTTATATGAAGCATCACTGTAAATAACGAATCCTTCTGTACTTGAAGGAATCATAAGGAGTGGAGCTGCGGTCAATCAGTATTTCAATTCATCAAAACTTTGCTGACATTGATCATTGCACTAGATAGAAACATTCTCCCTCAGCAGTCATGTCAACGGTGTAGCTATAATTGAGAACCCCTCCATAAATCTATGATAGTAACCTGCCATACCCAGGAAACTACGTATCTCTGTAACTGTCTTAGAAGGTTCCTAATACACTACTGCTTTAATTTTCTATGTATCCACTAAGATTCCCTGTCTAGATATCACGTGTCCTAAGAAGACTACGTGATCCAACCAAAACTCACACTTGCTAAGTTTTGCATACAACTGTTTTCTCGCAAAATTTGCAAAACTATTCAGAAATGTTCATTATGTTCGTCAGTATTCCTCGAATAAATCAATATATCATCTGTGATTACAATCACAAACTGATTGAGGAAGGACGAGAATATATTGTTCATCAGTGCCATAAATGCTGCCGGAGTGTTAGTTAAACCAAATGGCATAACTACAAACTCATAACGACCATACCGAGTTCAGAAAGCAGTCTTTGGAATGTCTTCTTGTACTATGTTTAATTGATGATACCCGAATCTTAGGTTAATTTTGGAAAACATTGTGGCACCTTGCAATTGATCAAATAGGTCATCAATACGGGCCAGTGGATATTTATTTTTCGTTGTTACTTTATTAAGTTTGCGGTAGTCTATACATAACCGTTATGGTCCATCTTTCTTTCTAACAAATAACACAGGTGTTCCCCAAAGTGAAACAATAGGTCGAATGAAACCTTTATCAAGTAACTCTTGTAAGATTTTCTTTAGGTCATGTAGTTCATATGGTGCCATTTTGTACGACTGTATAGATATAGGTGTTGTACTAACAATCAACTCAATGGAAAAATCTGTCTTTCTATCAGGGGGTAATCCTGAGAGATCATGTGGAGATACGTCAGGGAACTGATCTACTATTGGTATTCCTTTTACGTTTTCATTTGTTGTTGTTCTATAAACTATATGAGCCAAATAAGCATCACATCCATATTGGATCAACTTAAAATCTTGAATAGCTAACACTAAGCAACTAGACACAATTTTCCTATTTCCATAAAATAGTACTTTATTCTGTTCTTTCGGTTCAATTATGTCTTCTCTGGTATAATAGTCCACTTTACCACAATGACGAGCTAACCAATTCATACCCAAAATCAGATCAAACGCTTTCAACTCTTAGGAGATTATGTCAACTTTCAATTTTGAACTTTGTATCTGTATTTTACAATTTCTGTATACTGTGTGTACCCACATCATTTTGCCTAATGGAGTATGAACTCCCAGGCTATGTGTTAGTGTTTCATGTTTAACTTTTACTACATGTATTATTCTGGGATTTACAAATGAATTTGTAGAACCAGGATCTATCAATGTATAAATAGAAACACCAAATAAACGTAACTCACCTGTGATAAACTCAAGGGCATCTGCTGCCTCCTCTAGAGACATCACAAAAACCCTAACGTGTCCCTGAGTTTGAGTACTAAAGGCTCCTATGCCTTGGCCAGAGGTTGATGTAAAAGCTACTCCTCTACCCCGTCCTCAAGTACCATTACTCGTAGCCATCAAATCACTACAGCGTGCCATTGACTGTATCTGAGATACATCTCTCTCTATCCCAACCATATCTCTCCTAATAGGGCAACTCTAGCAAAATGTCCATGCTGACCACACACATAACAACCTCTTGTCAACAACCTACACTCACTTGAATGAAGCCTCTGACAATGTGGGCAAGGAAATCTAGCAGATCCTGACACTGTCGTTGAGCTACCCTGTCCTTCCTGACTTGATCCTCTACTGCGATAAGCCAAATAAGAAAATGGTCATGATTGGCCTACGGAAAATCCTCAGAATCCAGTACGAGTAGTGTGTAACTCAGTCCTCTTACTCGGTCTGCTGGACTATCCTGGAGCCACTACTTTATTGTGTTTACCTACTTTTTCTTCTTCCTTATCCTCTTCAACTTTAAGAAGTTCTTCAGCTCTAATCGTTGCATCCATTAGCACTGTATACTCACTCGTCTATGTTTTAAGGATTTGTTTGCAAATTTTCTTATTCAAACCGTCCTTAAATAATCTGCATTTATCCCTATAAAAAAACATACAGATTAGGGAAGTTGCGCTCATGTTACTTGCCTTAGCAAAACATCTAATGACTCGATCGCGAGGCATCCTCGCCGCTATTCAAGTTTACTATTAACAATATCATAATTTCACATCAATCTCACATTCAGTAAGTTATAAAAAATGAATGAATGCCTAAGATATGCACAATTACATTAGTGTTATTACTTCCTCTTCTAACTTCCTCTCTTCCTTTTCTTAACACCAACTATCATTAATGTACTAAACAAGTTTGTTTAGCTGTTCTTTAATGTGACAAACCAACAAAACACCTTAACCACCCTAATTCCTACGTTTCCTTTTCAAAAACCTTAACTATCTTCTTTCTTTACTTCAATCACCCTCATCATACAACACCCATTTAAAATTGACCATTCAAACACCATCAATAGACTCTCAAGAAACTTACCTCAGCGACGAAACTCGGGAAAGAACTCCGATCCATAAAACCCAAACTCGTCACTTTATATGGCTCGCTTTCTAACAATGATTTCAGGCACCTAACACATGATTTAACAAAAAATAAAGTTACTACCAGATAGTAGACATGATAAGCTTTCCAACGAGCTATCATTTGCTCAAATCGGAGCTTAAACGAAAGAGTTATGCGGTCGGAAAAAACGAGGGTTTATAAATTAAACTATTGTCACTCATACACTTAATAAATTTCCCACAATTAAATTGCGCAAAATTTATTCGTATTTTTCCTACGTATTTTAATTTTAAATTTTAATTAAATGAGGAATTGAGGGCATTAAAACTATACCCCCTTAACAAAATTTTTTCCTCAAAATTTTAAATCATTTTTTATGTCGGAAACAAATTAGAAAAATGCTTGCGCGTCTTCTTTTCAATTTCCCCATGTAGCCTCCCTCGAAAAAATAAAACTAATATTGCTTAACAACCCCAAGGTTGTCTCTATCTCTCGACACTCACTTGTGCACTCAACCTTGGAACATAGAATTTGGTTAGGATAGGGTTTGTGGGAAAAATTGGTGTTTTGTGCTAATAAGAGTGAGGGTAGGAAATCGAGTTTGAATCCGTGTATAACTAGTAGAATGTGGTTTGTGTTGTGTGTAGGTATCGAGATTCGATGCCACAATCGGAGGTCGAGCGACGAAATTGTGCTTGGAACAAGAGGTTAGTGTATTTTGCCACTTACTTTGGTATGCCTTGTGTATGAATGGTTGAATTTTATATGTGACGCCAAATTTCGTAAAACTATTTTCGAATAAAAGCCAATTTTTGGTACTATTTTATTTTTTCATTTTAAAAACGGCTAAGCCTGAGAGAGAAAACAATTAGAAATAAAGTTTCCAAACCATTTCAAAAGACCGACGATGGCCATACATAAAAAAAGTTAAATATGCGAGCTGTGGAAAAACATTTAACATGATATGCTTAAAAATCACATCAATACTAATGTATGTATAGATATACAAACATAACCCAAAACCAAAACTACTAGACCTCGACCTTCAGTATCGCACCGCTCAGCCTCGCCAATCACGTAGTCCCGTATACCTGTCACTTTGCCCACATATACACATCACAATAAAGGGTGATTATATAAAAATACTCAGTAAGTGAATCCCTATAGTTTATTATGCTGAATGCGCAGGGGAACCTTCGGCCTCCATGGCCTAACCTCCACACAATTATAATTATACCCAAATCATAAACAACAGTTCTCACACAATATATCAATTGTCATATCACATGCAAGCAACATCCAGACATCTCACAAAGTATTT
>CANYCX011270084.1:0-24740 GCA_948193385.1 Breynia disticha f. nivosa
ACTACAAACATAACCAATTATAGCTAATAACCAAGCAATACATAAAATCATCGCTTAATGTTATAATCAATAATACCAGCACTATGCGTAATCCACCATATCAACAACCATATAAACCACATAACTAATCATCTCATTAGGTATAACATAATAAACTATACAAACAACATACATAATCATCACATTATCTATATCCTAACCAACCATACAATGAACATACATAATCATCACATTATGTAGCACTAAATCCAAACATGTCGTAAACAAAGAGCATACACATCAAGGGAAGTTGAATTCGTGTTGCTTACCTCACATGAAACGTCTAATGGCTCGGTTGGGAACCTCCCTCACCGTGATTTGAACCTCCTATTAAACAAATCATAAATTCTCATGAACCTCACATGCGTGAAACTATGCAAAGACAAAAGATTAACGATGTTTATATGCATATTTGCATAAATAACTCAATTCCCCTTTCTTTCTTCTCTCTCTCATTAATGTTCTATTACCTACCCTTAGCATAACTCATTCCTTCCCTTTCCACCAACCACCATTAATGTTTCTGCAAGTTCCTTTTGGTATAAATTTACGATTCCTACAATCCAACTCATACTAGATATCTTAATTCTTACGATCTTCCTTTCAAAACCCTGAATATCTTCCTACCTTTTTCCAATCTCTCTCATCATCTAACACCCAAATAAATTGACCATTAAAACACTATCAGTAGACCCCAAGGAAACTTATCTAAGCAACGAAACTCAAAAAAGAACTTTGGTTCAAGAAACAAACTCGTCACTTTGTAGGATGTGCTTTCTAACACTGATTTTGGTCAAATCAGTATACTTGTTAAGCTTTCCAATGAGCTATCATTTGCTCAAATCAAAGCTCAAACGAAAGATATTTGTAGTCGGAAAGTTAGGGTTAGGAACAAAAACGTGATTTAACAAAATCACATAAGAAAACTTACCAAAATTCGATCTCTTACTGATTTCAAAACGCCCGAACACTAGGGTTTCAGAAGGAAAGATGATGACTAAGGTTTTTAGCTTTGGAAAGGGAATATGGGAGAGAGAGGAACGTATATGTAGGTGTAGTGACAGAATGGAACAACTAAGGTTTATATTCAATCGGTTTGGACGATTTTGCCCCCTGTGGGTTCTTGGTTCAATGTTCATTTTGTAACCACTTTTCCGCTCAATTTAGCTCATTCCGATTCTTATTATTTTTCCTAACTAATAATTCCATAAATCCATTTTCACTCTCCTTACACCAAATTTTATTTAAACTTTTCGCAAAAAATTTATTCCATTTTCCATACATTAATTTTAAATTTTAAATTATATCAAAATTTTGAGACGTTACATATGGAATGATGGAATGATGTAAGATGGTTTGATTATGCCTTCGATAATCTTATGATAATGTGGTTTATGCCTTTTAATGATGATATGTTCTTATGAGTTATAAAAGGCATGAGTATGCATTTGATTTGATATGTGTTGGCCATAATGAATACATTTGATTCATATGTTGCATAAGCATTGTGTGACACGTGGCCGTGAGATTCCAAGCGAGAGATTGATGCAGGGCTAGGCCTGAGGTACTTTCCAAGCGAGAGCTTGATGCCGATTGAGTCGAGGATATTTTGAGCTAGAGCTCGATGCTGGACTAGGTATGAGGAATAATGTTTGTAAAGAAAAGGAAACCCTGGGGCATAGTGCATGTGATTTGCATTGGCATTTCATTTGCACTTCATAATGCATTCATACTTAATTGAGTAATCTTGTATCATGCTATGAAATGGTATGGATGCTTAAATGCTATGTTTATAATTGTTGTTGCTGTAATTGCAATAATTGTTGTTGATGGATATTGAGAGGTATAAATGAATGTATATGTTATGGAGTGTATATGTATGGTTATATTGCAAACAAAGTGTGGAAATTGGTTAATTATGTGTTGTTATGTATTGAAATTGCTTTGGTTTTTCTAGTAGAAATGTAATGGTTAAGTACTAAGTATTGTGCATTTGAATAATGTATTGTACGACCTAAAATCAAATGTGAATTGTGCAAAACTGTAGGTCAGTACAATCACATGTCAACCAGCACGACCTCGTGCCTAGATCAATTTTTAAAACACGAGCTGCTAAAAACTGCTCTTCAAGTATGATGAGCACGACCCTCGTGCTCATGTGGCACAACTGTGCTACCTAGGAAACTTCATGAATAGATTATAAAACATAATCTAAGAATAGATTTGATTAGTGATTAAATTGGGACGATTGGCCTACCGCATAATGTACATAAAACATAATAAGAAATGAGTACTTATACATTAACTACTTTGGTAAGTGTGTTAAAAGCACTTACTGAGTAATTAAAATTACTCATGTGTGCATGTGCAATAATGTTTGTGCAGAGCGTTGAAATAACTGTTGGACTTTAAGATCGCGATGGACAGTGAGCAGTGCGATACGAGCATCGTGGTACTGGCTCCTAGTGTTTTGAGACTTCATAAATTTTGTATTTTGTATTTTGTACATACTGATAGTTTTTTACCTGCATTCGGTTTTATACCATAGCTTCTGCATGTTTCTATTTTGGTTTTGTATATAACCTTGAATGAATTTTTAAAGAATGGACATGTATGGTTATCTCTTATTTGTTGGCATATCAAAATTGTTTAATAAAAAAAATGTTTGCCAAAATTCTAATTTATTTGAAAATGAGGGTTGCAAAAATTTCACTTGATTTGCATCCAACATTCGTCAACCTATTAAGCATGATTTATCCTGAAAATGATTTTTATCAAGTTCATAGATTTCAACCGTTATCAAAACATAAAGGGATTTAATGTTCACCATCATTGGTCTAACAAATCTATTGAAGGTGCACTTGTTTAAGCATTTGAATAATTTTATTACTAATGAGTCATATTAATTTGTGCATGACATTCATTATAATAATTTTGAGAAAATATAATTTATCGAGTTACCTTCATTCATAGACTTCTATGATGGTTTTGGCCAAGACGGTCTTCATACTTTGTTGTAAGAATTGTGAATGTATCTTGTGTGATAATTCTCCTTTGATGAGTTCAATCTTATACTACTCCATGCAAGTATTCGAGTAATGCTGTGATTATCAAATCCTTCACTTCTTTGTTTGAAGAATTCATTGATTTAGCACTATTAGATGTCACTATTGTCCCTATATTCACTTTTGTAAAAACTCTTGACCAGTTTTCATTACCAACACCTAGATAATCTCTTATTTCTTTGCTCGCCTTCTCTGTTTCATTCATATTGCTAACATATTCCTTTTATGTGTATTCATAAACTGCAACAAAAAATACTTGGATATCTTCCATTTCTCTTAAAATATCCCTTCTAATTATTCAATTGATGATATGCATAAACAATGTTCAACTTCTGAATACACTACTTGAGCTGCAATATCTATACTTTCATGTTGATTTGATATTTTGTACATTGCTTTTCTAACTGCAAATTTCTACCAAAATTTTGTAAAAAACTATTCCCACAAAGAATTATTCTCAGAATCAACGATAGAAAATGCCAACAAAAAAATTGTCTGACTACATCATGCTTTTAAGCAGAAATTATTGTTCCCTTATACGCTGATGTCAAGAATGTTCCATTAATAACAACTGTCAGTCTACAAAATTTCCAGCCAGGAATTGAAGCTATTAAAGCAAAATATACATAACAAAATGCACCATTTTCATCTGAAATAAGTCAGCCACTGAAATTGGATTAGTTGTACTTAAACATATTAATATGTTGGAAGCTTTGAACAAGATGTAGCTAGAAACCTTCTTTTTGTCCCCAAAGCTATTTTCCTTGATCTTCATGCTTTCACATAATTAATTGTCACTCCAAAATCAATACGTATTTCATGCATAATATCTTCTTGTTTGTGATTTTTGTTTGTATTTTCATATTTTGATTGAGTGAGTTTCCTAATAAGCCTTGATGTAGCTTGCCTGTGATTAACAATCCTTGTGTCAAGCAGACATGTGTGAACATCAATCATACTTATGATTTTGAAATTCTTTGATTTTGCTATTGCTAATGCATACAATTGCCAATTACAATTGTTGCTTACACACCTCACCAAATACCTACTAGGACATTATTTTTTTCACTTTGAATTCATAGTGGTTGTTCATTGCGTTGAACTCAAAGATGACATAAGAACTTGTTTGCTCTTATAACTTGACCTTCTTCAATATCATGATTATATTTGCTTGATATAATGTATGGTTCTATAAATGATTCCTTATTAACATTATGTTCGATATAGTTGTAATTTGCATCATTAAGTTTACTCAATAATTTGATATTCCAAACAACAAAAACATTTGTGACTCAACATTCGTTAGTGTGAACTAATAAAATTTGAAAGGTATATTTTTATTGAAAACTAATATGTTCTAATATTTTGTATGTCAAATTACACAAAATATTTTATATACCTTGCATATTTGATCACTTCATCATTCTCCTCACACAAATCCAAGTTGTCAATTTGTTGTAAGTAGCTTGAAATTCCCCCTAGCTCATAAGTTGATCGACCTTCTGCATAATACAGGTTGTGTTAATAATGGTTGAGCCAACTTTTTAATGGTGACACAAAGTGGATGAGTCATAATTTCATTCACCTTTTGCTTCGCTGCATTGCAAAATTTCATGGTGTTGTGATCGCTGATTTCTAATATTGGAAATCCTTCTTGTAATTGATGATAGAGCGATAACACCATCATTAACCTCAAATCATTAAGTAACCAAGTGTGAAATCTATTGAAGTCTAGGAAAGCTTATACTTTTAGTTCATTGTTGAGTCTTTATTTTTAGTTTCTTATCTTTACATTTCCTTATTCAAATAAAAAACCCTAAAATCCAATTTATGTTTATTGCTTTGTTTTATTTTCTTTACGACACCGAATCAATTTTAATACTTCATTCCTGTAGAGATTTGATCCAAGGAGGCATACTTCTGTGGTAAAACTATAACGATCTAGTGAGCTTACTAGACATTAGTCAATAGGCATGAAGTGGAAAATTTTAGCATGTCATGTTTTGGATTTTTCTTCTTTTAAGCATTGTGGAGGGTCCACACGACTATGTTGTAAATTGTATGGCCCGTGTTGCGTTTTGACTCATTATTTTAGTGCCTAACATGCCTTCTTTGGTCTTTTACACACCTGGTGTGTCTGCAACACTCCCTTATGTTGCATAAGCACATCTTATGTGCTAATTCACTTAGTCTTATGTATTTTAAATGTATTTCATCATTCTTTTATTTTTTATTTTTATTTTTTATGATGTCAATGCATGAATATATACACACTTAAATATAAAATTAAATACTATTATCTATTTTTTGGTTTGGTTTCCTATTATTTTCTATTCCTTTTTATGTAGTTTATGTTAAAAGGATGGGGATTTGATAGTCAAAGTATAATAGAATCCATCCAAGACTCGTAAAGACTTCAGGTCTATGAATTCATATATAAACACCACTTGTGAAAATGTTTATGACTTTTCTAACCATGCAACATTTTCATTGAAGTGGATCAATATATCCAATGCATCTTCTCTTTAATGTGTCTGTGTCATCCATGATGCATTATTGGTGTAACACAACCATATTGCATATCAACATACTACTTTTAGTTCATTGAAATTCCCATTTTTAATGATCAACTAGGTAAGTCTAGATGTTATCCTTATTTCACATGTTTTATTATCTAGTGTCTCACACTGATAAATGAACTGGAATAACATCTTGAATAATTTTATATATTCTTTATACACTAGGATTAAGAAAGAAAGAATGTGTTTGCCTTATCTTTATCATTCATATACAATGATAAGAAAGTATGTATAAGACAATAATATTGGACTTAGAGCTTACATTGTAAATCTTGCACTAGCCATAAGTTCAATCAAGTATTATACCAAACCAACTATCTTAACAAATTTTTTATGTTCAAGACTTAGTCAGCATCTTAGTTAAAAATTGGTCACATTGTCTCTACTTGTCATCTTGTTTAATCGATTGATGTCATCTCCTTTTAATTATCTTTATAATCTTTTAATATCTTCTAAGTATGTATTTAGTGAGATTAGAATGCCTAACTTGTGCATTGACTCTGTTCGTGTTATAAAAGAACTCTGCTGTGTCTAGGAAACTTGAGAAAGTTCCTAACTCAGTTGTGATCTTCCGCTAAATTACTTTTATATAACTTCTTTTGCTATATTTCACTTGGTCTGTGTAAAATTTGACCTAGCAATATTTCATTAACAATTTCAATGTATTTCTCCTTTTGTGGTCACTATTAGCTCTCAAGTGGACAAGAAGTATAACACCCTAAACTAATTAACCTATTTATCATATACTTAGCGTATTAATTAGCTTCCTAAAACTGAATAATTTTAAAAAATACAGATAGAGTTATAGTTCTACTATTCATATTACTTATCTACTATTTATTTGTTATTTATGAAACATTCTAACATAATTTAATACACAACACACCCTTGACTGGAACACAGCCCGTGTTAGTGTAACACGTCCTATAGGCAATATCCCGTGTTGTACTAGAAGGTCCCCTGTTCATGTTCAACATAGTGACCGTGTCAATTAAACATGAACCATGTGTATGTTGGTGTATTTACGTATATACCAAACATCAACTTGAAATCAACCAAAAGTAAATCCAAAATATATTACATCAACTCAAGATTAACCATAAACACATGCTGATCATCAACATGCAACTCAACCTGATCCAACATTTGATCATCTCTATATAGTCCCATCATATGTTACATAAACATGTAGCATAAATATCATATAAATGTATCTATATACATATCTATAGATGTAACATGTCTGGGGTGTAGAAAGAGTGTTGAGGAATTGTAACTGATCCACTTGCTGTAAACTTTAAGGAATTGCTCATAGCTAACTATCTGAACCGAAAAAGAAGTTGCACATTTTTATGATTTACGAAATCAATGAGTATTCATTTCAAATTCAAAAAATTATAATTCATATAATCAATCTCTTGAAAAAAACATTCATTTTCATATTCACTGTAATCATATAAAGAGCAACTCGTAATGTTCATTTTCATATAAATTCATTCACACAATCATATATTATCAATCATTCACATTTCACTCCTCGTTCTCCTTTCCTACTCATTCTTCATTCCTGCTTGTTCACCCAATTGATCAATCTTTAACCCTACCATAATCAAATCTGCACCAATACATATACATATCATATGAAATTATATGTGTATATATATCAATCATAATCGTTGTAAAATGAATCACATACCTACATAAATAAATTATGTATCCTATGTACCTATTTGATTCTCAATCATATAATTTAATTCATTCATTTTTGTATATATATATATATGTCTATATATATATACATATAACATAGTAATATTTCGTATTTAACGGTATATAAAAGTGAGTTGGATCACTCGCATACTGACTAAAGTATTCAAAGTTTATTAAGCTCTGATCCATATCCTGTAGCCTAATCTATCGTCCTATAAAACAATAACAATCTCTATAATAATTTCTCATAATACTGAACATTCAACTATATAGACACATATGCATGATTACATATTTCTTTCCTTAAACCAATCTTTAAACCAAAAAATGCATGATTTTCCCATCCTTTTCTATAAATCTTACCTGACCTTTAAAGCTTCAGCATAAACTTTCAATTTTGGTGCTTACCACTTCACTTCCCTCTCTATTTCCAAATTTATCTATCGTCTCCTTTTGGTTTTCAAGGTGTTAATGGACAAGCATTGATAATCAATGAAGGTTCAGAGGTTTTAGGGAGGTTTTAATTTCTGTTTTTATGTTTTGGATGAGAAACAGAGTTGTTGTTGGTGTTTTAAACTGTAACCTGCCACCTCCTATGTATTTTTTTTATCAATTTTATGCAAATCTTTTAGCATAACATGGTCCCCGTGCTGATTGACATAATCACCGTGGTAAATAGCATGACTACTGTACTCATCTCTTCCTAGACTCATGGTCGTGCTCATCCCTAATATGGTCGTGCTCATCCCTAATATGGTCATGCTCATACTTTCCCCAGGAACACGACCAACGTGTTTGAGGCACGCCCACTGTGTTGATAATTTGAAATTTAGCCTGTGCAATTTCTAACTCTATTTCATAAACATTTTTCACCTGAATTATAATTCCAACATATTTTAAAGCTTAATACATTTGATTTATTCTTAATTTCTATGTCTATGTCATTAATTAAAGATTATTAGGATAAGGATGTTATAATAAGTTTCCATATCCCATTAAACTTATGTATACACCAAATATATTCAAATTGTTATGTATTAGATAACATTCCCACTAAACTTGTGAATACTTCTCTAACCTTCAACATTTCCTCTAGAATTTGGAAATTTGGCACATGAACTGATTTCCAGTTCTATTTTACTCCCATTGTTATTTTTAAGAATCTTATCTTTCTTTTAGTAAATAGATTGATTATTCAACTTATGCTTAAGTTCTCAATCCTATAGTAAGAAAGTATTCCTCCTCTCTAAGGAATAGCCAACAAACACTTAGGTTCTTAGGCAATTGGCTTATCCACACTTAATCTACATTAATGTGTGACTTCCAATCTAAGATTAAGAGAAGACTCTTGAGTTTATGGTCTAACCATATCTCTCATAGTGTCTTTTTTTGGCTTTTATCGAAGTTACAATTGGTAAGGTTATAAACTATGATAAGGGTATGACTTAGGACGGAGTTTTGAAAGAGTTTCATGACTTTATTATGTTGAATCTTATTCAATATTTCATTTTAGATGTACTACTATTCTTGAGTTATTCTTGAGGAATGAGTTTCCAAATCTTTAATTCATATTCTCTAAGATAATCATCTTAACTTATGTATTCATCATCTCAATCTAATTGAATGGCGTTATACTTTAGTCAAGTTGTGGTTTATCTTATTCATCATAAACTACTTAACTTCTTAAGATTTTTTGACATCATGTACTTCTTTAGATAATTTAGTCATAAAGACTATTATCATCTTAGAAGTTCATAAAGTAGTCGATCCTTTCATTTAGCATATATGTTCTATGGTCTACATACAACTTTCTTTGTATTCGTCCCATGATGCATGTAATATTTTAATAATCTTATAGAAAGAACTTTATCATTTTGCCTTTTAATGAGATGTACTTTAACATTAGAATTTTTTTAATTCAAATGAATGAAATACTTCCTTAAAGAAATGTGTATCTCTTTAACTTAGTCCCAAATTGTACACTCAAAGAATTATATCAAACAATATTAGTCTTGTTTACATAATTTAATTTAGGTTCATAAAACTCATTTAGACAATAATGAATCAACAACAAACCATCTTTTTATTAAACTTTCATCACATGAATTTCTACTCATTCCATAAAATGAACAAACCAATTTCTATTTAAGTGATATTCATATTTAAAGCATTATGAACATATATACCTATAAAACTTATCTGTCCCTTTTTCCTAATTATTAATTAACTTAATTTTGAGTAAATTTGAGGGCATTACATGTATTACTTTAAAATTTGAAAACTTATTTTGTCTTTTATTTAAACAAGAAGGCTAAGAAAACACAAAATCATAATTGAATTAGGATTATGAAATTGGTTTTAATTTTCTTAATTTGTATGGTAATTGATTAATGTTATATAATCATATGAAATAATTATTTACATACGCTTTATATATAAATATATATATATATATATATATAGGCATACATATAAAACATATGTAAATAATTATTTCATATGATTAATGTATACCTAGACTATATTACATTAATCAATTACCATACAAATTAAGAAAACCAAAAGACAATTCATAATTCTAATTGAATTATGATTTTGTGCTTTTTTAACCTTCTTGTCTGATTAAAACAAAAAATAAGTTTCCAAATTTTAAGGTTATACATGTAATGCCCTCAAATTTATCAAAATTAAGTTAATTAATAATTGGAAAGTGGTAGAAAAGGGATAGACAAGTTTTGTGCATGAAATGATGAGAATTTTGCACATAATAGACCAGATGTTCTTGAGCACATTTTGGACAAACCGTGCACTAAACTATACAGTGAAACTAGAATGGCCTTTGAGCAAAATGGCCAAAGGGTTTGGTGCACGGTTTGGAAAACTATTTGGGTTGTAAAACATGTTTAAAAGAGTGATAAATGGGTTTTAAGTTCATTCCAAATCATAAACACATTTCCAAAAGCCCAACCAACTCTCTTAAACTCCTAAAGCCACCTTAACACCTCCAACCACATTCGAAACATCCACATTTATAAGAACCCTAAAGCCTACTCTAAAGAGTGGATGTTTCACTTGGGAAGTGAGACTAAAAATGTAAAACTTTGAAATCTTTCTTATGGTTTATGATTATGATAAGAAGAAATGATAAGGTGTAGGATGTTTATATGATACTTTGAATGTAAGTATCAGTAAAAAGGGTAAGGTTATTAAAAGAGAAAAAGATGGCACCTTTAGAGTGGTGAGAAAGTGAGAAGGTTATACAGAGAGAGATATGTAAAGCGTGCAGAGGGTAACTTAAGGTGCAAAAGAGCATAAATTTGAGTGCTTTGAAAAGGGTTAGTACAAACAAAGAAAAAAGATGAATGTGTGTCAGGTTTATAGTAAAGGTGGGGTATTTGAGTGAAGAGATGAGTCTTAGGCGTTAGATTAGTCCTAGGAACATGAAAGAAGCTCTAAAATGATATAAAAAGATAATTTTTACTAGTAAAACTTAGAATAAGAAACAAAATTGATTTGGTTTTGATTGTTCCTATTGTGTTAATATTTTTAGAAGGTGACGAGGATGCCGAGTTGGGGAGATTACTAAAGCAGAAATCTTAGCTTATATTTTATGGTGATTGTGTATTCAACACATACTTACTGATGGTTACTATTGCATCGTAAAATGTGTTTGGTTTAATTGTATGTGTTTGTTTTTGATTGATTGTGTGTTTTTAGATAAAGTGATGACTAACATGAGTATGCATTGGGTTGGATTTTGTTGTTTTATGAGAATGTGATAAGTTGCCAAATGATTGTATAATATAAAAGGCAACATGATTTGTTGAAAATGGGGATATGATTTTGAGTAATGTATTTAAAAAGAATGTAGGAAGATCATGAATGCTTTTTGTGGTGTATTGTATTGTGGGTTTTTCATTCATATGCATGACAACATGTGCATCTTTGCATTAAAGGTGGCAAAGGCACATAGTTTGCACTAGAGGTATCAAAGGGCTCGGGGGTCACTTATAGGTGCCAAAGAGCATATATGGTCGTATAAAGGCTCTAAAGAGTACAAAGGTAATTAAAGGTGTCAAAGGGCATACTATGAAAAGTTAGCATAAAATGGCACAAAGGAATAAGATATAGATCACCATTGGTGCAAGAACAAAAATAATACAAATGGTACATGATGATAAATTATGGCATCAAAGGGTGCAAAAAAATATATTGGGCGTCAAAGGATGCAAGGAAAGATATTTAGCGTTTAAGGACATAAAAGAATGAGTGCATGCATCATAGCAAATCATTGAGTATGTGAGATTATGAGGAATTTATGATGGTCGAGTTGCCATTAGGTAATGAGTAAGAAATGAGCATGACCAAGATATGAAAGAATATAACTCATAGTGAATGCATATTTAAATATATGAAATTGACTTGAATGGTTAACATGATATATGTGTCCATTGAGATGATATATATAATGTTTAAAATGTAGCAGCATGTGTCAATTGATGTGGATTTAACATATGAACAATGTGTGTTCGAGTTACATGTGCTTTCCAGATGAGAAATTAGAGGTTTAACAGTTGAATCAGGGCAAACAGGTTGGAATACACCTTAGGAAAACCATTTTCTAACTTGTGCAAGGTTTCTAGAAGGATTTGAGGTTTTAGAATCAAATCTTGAAGGTGAATGGACTAAAAAATGATTGCGTAAACTGTTCGTCAGCCGGTGCACCAATCTCAGATGACACTGGATGACCATTGCCTATTTTAGGGCCCAAACGATTTAAGAAATGGTTTGCATAAGAAGTTCCCCAAATCATTTGCTTCCAAACAGTTTAGGAAACAACTTATGCATACTATTTCCTATACTGACCTCTCTCTGGTTTTTGAATTTTTTTATCATTCTTGAGTCCAAAAATTGGTCGGGTGTGTGGATTATGATGTGTGATTTTGCATGAAAAATTAATGAGTCAAGATAGGAATTAGGTGAATAAGACTTACAATCAAGATGTTATTAATCCAACCCGTGGTAAGAAAGATAAGGAATTGGTTTTAAATGTGTGTGTTTGAATGAACGATTATAATGGGTCGTAATGTTTGTGTCGTGGCATAGGAATATGAACTCATTGAGGTTTAGTACTCATTATTTTTCATTGTGGGTGTTTTTATCAACTGTGGAGATTGAAAGGTTGTTGCATGGTTGCTACCAGACTATGCGAATCTCATTTTTTTGGGACCCATATTTCAAAGTTAGGGGATATGCCTAGATTACATGTCATTTATGTTCAAATTTTATATCAATGATTTTCTAATGAGCATAAAACTTGTCAATTTAGTTTAAGAAAATATTCTTCTACCTTGTAAATGTTTTAAAAACTTTTACACTTATTTTGAATTTTATCATGGCATGAGTGAAGGTTCATATATAGTTTGGTTGTCATTTGATCTTTTTTTTATATATTTCCATGCCAGATGATTTGGTAAATAAATTGTGACAAATTTTTACAGGATTTTATAAGTTGAGATTAATAGAACAAAAGAGTTAAATGCAATTTTATGTTACAATACATATGTACATACACGATGTAACCATGAAAAACAATCAAACCATAATAATAGTCCAATTATGATTCATATTTTGTTTAATCTTCTTCTTCAATCGAACAAAAATAATTTCTTTTCAATTTTTAAGGTTGAATACATACATACACTGCCATGAAAAAAAATATAAAAACATACAACTTCATAATCCTAAATCAATTATGAATTGTGTTTTGTGTAATCACCTTTTCTTATTAAACACAAATAAGTTCTTCAAATTTTTAAGTTTCATCCACATGAAATTGCATACCGAATAAAACATAGTTCTTTGGTTTCATTAGTTTTCATAATTCAAAGATTTAATCTTTAATCATATCACATAATTAATAACCATAAGAATGCATAATTTTATTATAAGGCTATAATAACATCAACAACTAAATTCAAGCAAACCAAAACAATGATTCGTAGCAACACAATTATGCAATCCTTAATTAGCTTCTAAAAATTTTATGTTTTAGTCATAACCTTAATCATGCAAAACCAATTTCAAAAATTAAACATAGTATAGCTTTGATACCACTTTTGGGATTTGGCTAATCCTAAGGCTAACCTCAAAGGTGCAGAATACAAAATTTTTTAGGCTTTCTATAGCCCCAGAATCAAATACTATGTAAATTGAATAATTGGGAAAAGAAAATTTATCTCTTTCCTTGATTAAGATCACGTGGATCTTGAGTGTTGAGGATTATGGACTACCCTTGAGTGACTCCCCCTTACTCTAATACACACATCTACACGAAAATCAAAGGTTAGTTCTCTTGTTCTTGGTCTTTGATTCTTGCAACTTAAAATAAAAAATCTCTAAGTAATTTAGGACTTAGAAATTTTAGCCACCAAGAGTAAAGAAGGGAGCACTGTGTCATTTTCTAACCATAAAATGCATATTTATAGGCTTTGTTACTTTTTCACCAGGTATTAGGGTTTAGAAGTTGGATTAAGATCAACTACTTGCAGACTAGTTGAACAAGAATAGGTTCATGCATTATAATTTAATTCCAACTTAAAAACTCATCAAAAATCAAATTGAGGTGAATTGTTAGTAGGAGAGATAAAATCAAATTAGGATAATTGATTTAAGATAAGGTTGCCTTAATTACGATATTATCACATTTATCTCTCCACATGTCTTTGATTAAGACAAAATATTATCCATTCAATGATTAATAGATAATTCTTTCTCCTAAATTATCTAAATTTATTTTTCTCATGCATTTAATTTAAATTAAATCATAGAAAAATAATCTGCATGGTTTTTGACTGTATATTTTATATTCTAGACTTGGTAAAATATACTGGCACATATTATGAAATTTTCTAAAAACTTATCCTTTTAAAAGGCCACATTTTGATTTTTGAAAACTTTTCTTTTCAGGCCCCAACCTTTGATCTTTATAATTTTTGTTAAAGTTTTTGGCACATATTATGAAATTTCCTTTTAAACACATGTTAAATTTTTTGCCTAGCAGATTTATACAATCCTCTGCACTTTGATATCATGACAGTATAAGGGATAGGTTAAGTTATCCTTATTTAACACTGTCACTTTTTTGATCTCATTTGTAAAACTGACATAAAATACATTATTGATTTAGACTATCAATAAACATGGTTTGGCCAAACACTACTCAATTCACATATCAAGTGGTCGGTGATATCATCTCTCTTTTAACAGTGGCAATTCGTTCACTTCTTTATGGTCACTTTAACATGACCTGTAGTATACCCAATTATATCCATATTTGCAACCTTGTTATAGGCCATGTTAGGCATATTTCAAAGTATACTCGAATCCACCAAGACTCATGAAGACTTTCGGTCTAAGGATTTTTGTATAAGCACCACTTATGAAAATATTTATGACTTTTCTAACCATGCAACATTGTCATTTAAGTGGATCAAGCCAATACATCTTCTCCTTAATGTATCATGTCATCCATGCTCTATGATTGGTTAAACACAACCACCTCACAGATCAAACCAATACATCTTCTCCTTAATGTATCATGTTATCTTTAGTTCACATGTTTCACTATCTAGTGCTTTACACTGATAATTGAAGTGGACTAACATCTTGGTTCAATTTATCTTTTCCTTATGCATAAGGATTAAGAAAGAATGAATTTTTTTGTCTTATCTTTGTCATTAATACATATTGATAAGCAATTCTATATGAGATACTTTATTGCACTTCGACTTACACTAATAATATAATCTTTAAGTTTATTGTTACTTGTTTCCAACTTTGAAAGAATTGCACACCTAACAATCAACCTAAGAGTAGTTTGGGCAATCACTAATGGGTCATGAATTTGTTCTTTTACAAAACATAAATCAGAAAGTCCATGTTGGATTTATTTTGGTGTATTCTAAGCCTAATAAGATGTAAAATTTGAAACCCATTATTTAAATATAACGAATTAATTCTTGTCTTAAAATTGTGATAAAAGAGTTGGCCATGAATTAAACTACATAATTAAATATCTCAATGACATATATATATAAATATGATTAATTATTGGAGTTTAAGTTCACCTTGGGAGTTGGTAATAACATTTTTCACTTAGTGGAGATACGACCCTACAATGATAATGGAAGTTATGATTATGGGTATGATGCCCAAATTCTCTTTATAATTTATTTTATTTAATAGTTGTAATATTAAAGCCGTAATAATTTTTTTGTAATTTGTTTGTAAAGTAAATAAGTAAAAATATGGTTAATCTCACCCAAACGTAACACGAACTTAGGTGTCAAGGTTTTTCAAACCCATTAGTACTTATATAAGGAAAGAAATATAACTAATGTGTAAGCTAGGTGATAAAAAATAGTTTTACAAGCCCACAAAAGATATTCTCAAAAGATTAAGATTGTCAAAATATTTCCAACTTAGGATTGATGTATGTGTTCCATTTAAAATTTCTTGCATCAAACAAAACAGCTAAACTATGCACCGCCAATCTACAGCCTTTGATCCTCTTCTACAGTCTCACTGCCCTGAAAGCAACACAATACAAAAAAAAATACTATTTATGAGATTTTACTACTCTGTAAGTGTATAGACCAATACACTTACCTGGCTATGTAAAGCCTACGCACTTGTTATTTAAGTTAATTATCTTGTTATAAATATATTATGCTCTTGGGGAATTCACTATGGCGTCCGCTCATTATTTTCAATTTTGGTATAATACTTCCTTTATTTAAGGTATGTTCAACCACTTTTGGCATTTTCCTAGTTAATCATTCATTATGTAGCACGATCAAGAATACAATTGTGTCTTCTTCTCGTGTTGCTCTTTTACAAGATACATGACCATTATGGCCGCAGACATGCTCTTTGTGCAAATTAAACAAATTTTTAGGGTGGTGGTATGGCCCCTTGGAAACTGTCATGCTCGTGTTAGGCTACTGGACAATTTTGATCATTTCTAGCAAAACAACATGGCCCGTGTAAAGTGCTACGGGGTCTATGTTGGCCGTTTTTTTGGCTAGCATAAATGCCATGGCCATGAGCCAACCTTCTGTATGAAATAATGTAAGTATCAAGGTTGCTGACATAGATAGTGTAAAGTTCAAGACCTATGTGTGAGACCATTGACTCACTCCTTATGGCCTTTAATTTTATAGAGTCTCAGTATTACATAAACATTTTAACTTGATTCATTCTGATGATTTAATACATTTTCACCTTGTTCTCTCCATAAAATTTACCTATTCTTTCGTAAATTATTCTTACTCCATTGGTGCCAAAACTATATTCAAATATATACACTTCAAGTGTTGGTAATTTCTATTCCTAAGGAAACCATGAGGCAAAATAATTCTAAAATTTTTATACTAACCTGAACAACCGTGCACCATGATATTGAGGAATTGGGTCAAGAAAAATTTTATATTAATTTCTCCTTTCATGGTCAAATTCTTTGGTGTTTTTGAGGAATATGGACTATCTTTAAGTGACTCCGCTTTACTTTTTCACAAATACACACACATGCAAGGAACAAATAAATTTATCTTTCCTTAAACATATAATTCACTCAACTTGATTCAATTCAACATGGTGTTTAATGACCACATGAAAAATGACTAGGAGTGATAAAATTAAGGTTAGAATTTTGTGTATTATGTCATCACTTTATCTCTCCAAATTTTGCCACACAAAGAAAACATACCATTTAAAGTTCAACCCTAATTTGATGTTAATATGTGGCATTTATAAAGCTTGGTGGTGTAACTAATCTTTGATTAGGACTCCTCAAATTTATTTCAAATTAAAGACCTTAAAGATGTGTTGTAATCACATTATAACTCTTTGGGATAATTAAAGAATTAATTAAGGATGAATGAAAGATAATTCTCTCCAATTTTAGGACATAAAAAATGTATGGCATGTTATGATTGGGAAAAATTATCCATTTTATCCAATCTTGCCCAAATTAAGACATGCATTATCCATATGGATAATCAGTTATCTTAAAATGCCATATTAATTTTTTTATGCGTTTAATTCTTAATTAAATCATGGAAAAATCCCACAATGTATATAAATAATATTTTTCCACATACTTGACTTAGTAAAAAATATATTAATATCCCAAGAAAATTTCTTTTCAAAAATGATACAACAATAAAATTACCAAAATAAGTATGCTTTTATGACTTTAGGTCTAAGAAGACCAATATAAGTATGTTATGAGAATGTATATGACTTCTAGTCTAGCACGTAGCATTCTCATTTGGAGGATCGATACAATATATCCTCTATATGATATATCTATGTTATTTTATGATTCATGGTTGGTGAAACACAATCATCTTATAGAAACACATACTATTTTTAGTTCATTGCAATTTCATTGTAATGAACTAGGGATATTTTGCTGTTACCCTTATGTTTACATGAATCACTATCTAATACCTTACATTGATAATTGAAAGAGATTAAATCATGGATGATTTTATCAATTTCATATGAAAAATAAAAAGAACAAATAAAATGGTTGCATTATCTTTATCATTATCACTAAATGACAAACAAGTTTGTTTGAGACAACTGCATTGAACTTAGGGCCTACACTAACAATCTCCAACTAGCCCTTAGTTCAATCTGGAATAAACCTAAAGCCAATTATTTTAACATAATTTATATACTTAAGACTTACTAATAACATAGTTAGCATATTGGCTTCGTTGTATTTCTTTTCTCTTTGTTTATCTTTGACAATAGATATCACATCACTATCCTTATAGCCCTATATAGATAAAAAGAGATTGAAACAAAAAAAAATCAAACAAAAACCTTCCTTATAGCATTTGAATTGCATAAGAATTATGAATACACACGTATGATCATATGAAATAGTAATATACACGAAAGAAAAGCTAAGAAAGTAATTAATAAATAACTGAGAGAGGGTACATATATAATGAACACGACGGCGCATAAAATTTATTAAAAGGTGTGTTGACAACAAGCCGAATGTGGTAAATTCCATAGTGGGTGTGTTGGGTACAACTATAGACAGGAGGTCTAATGTGGGGCATTATGAGTTTCACGGTAGGTATGGAGGATACTGTAGGTTGTGACAACTAAAGACACACTGTGTTGAGGCAGAAAAAGAGTCAAAATTGGACTATATAAAGCAAAACATGCCATTTTTAACATCACAGTAAACACTTCCTAAATAGCCACCAAACACCTTTTAAACCTTGGAAACATTCAATGAGCAATTCTTAACTACAAAACATTGTAGATACCAGCCTAGGGATTAGGTTCAGGAACACTTTGAGTACTTCAACTAATGAAAAGTATATAAATGATTGATTGTTAATGAATATGTGTATTCATGTTGCACGTGTTGAATGAATAAAGAAATGAATCATGAGATATTCAGATGGAGAATGTATGCAGATGGAAAATGGAATATTGTTGAAGATTAATGATAGAGTTAGATTGTAGATGGCAGATGGAATATGAATGTAGATGACAAATGGATTATGATTATAGATGATGAATGAAAAAATGTGATTTATAAATCAATATAGAATATGAAATACAGATGCAAATGATTACATGATATTAAATGATTGACAATCAGTTATATATTATTGATATATGAATTATTTATTTTAATAAAATATTGATTACTCACTGATTTTTATGGCCCACAAAAATTTGCATTTTGATTTTAGGTTCAGATAAGCTGAATTAGAGGAGTCTAGAGCTTTTGCATATAGGTTGGACAGCTGACTGCTTCGGTGAGCTCTCTCTCATAAACTTTTGTTGTGTGTATTGTTTATATTTGTAAATATTGGTTGGTGTGACACAAATATGTTCATATTGATTAATGTTGATGTTATAAATATGTTTGTTTTGTAAAATGTTTACAAATTGCAGGATATAAAAATTAGAATTGAAATGATTGACTAAGTACTTAACATGGTTCATGTAACATATCATAGTAGGGCATGGTCATTTACACGCAGCGTGGAACAAAACATGACCATATGTTTCATGTGTAAATTTTTTTTGACAAAAATGGTTCATAACCACGGCGACCGTGGAATGTTCCACAGGTTCGTGTAAGTTTAACACAAGGTCGTGCCTATAAGACATGTTACACTAATACAGGCTGTGTTTAAAACTGTGTTGATAGTAAATAGTATAAAAATGGTTTATAAATAGTTAACAAATAAATGTGAAGATGAATGTGTTACTAAAGAATAAGAAAGATTTTTAAGGATGTGATTTTGATATATGATTATAAGGTTAAAAAAAAGCAAATGTTAGATATATATGAATATAACATGTTAAAAGTAATAGTTAGAATAGGGTGTTATATCACCTATTTTGATTATTCTTTTGATAATGTGATATCAACCGAGCATGTGTTTAGTTTCAAAGAAGGACTCTACTCTTTCTAAGATGCTTATGATGCTTTTAAACTAAGTTATGAACTTCTTTCACCAAACTACATTTAACAATAACTCTTTCTGTAGTATACTCAGACAGTGCAAAAATGCCATCACATAATTGTTTAAAGCTAGTACTCTTAAGAATTCAATGTATCTTTCATTTTGTGATCAATATTAGTTCACGAGTAGTAAGCATGAAGCATTCACATCCCTCTACGGATAGATCTTCTTCTCAAATCATTTGCTAAGAAGAGATCTTTAATCCTTATAACTGTATGAGTGACATCCATTTAATACATATGAGGATGGATGACACATATAGAGATAAAAATAAAGAGAAAGCAAACCCTAATTTTTACCTCTTCTTCTTCTTTTATTTTCTTTGGCCAAACCCTCTTCTCCTAAAACCCTAAATTGCATTTCTTCACTTTTTAAACAAAGCACAGAGAGATTTATCGATTGATTGTGAGTGCTAGACACTATAATGGTGTTAGTTTTGTTAGAATGCTATTCAAGAGGCAATACTAAGGTGATTTCAATTTCCTTTAAAAGCTAGTGAACTATTTTTAATTGATTCAAAGTAGGATCATAGAGGGACCATATTTGGGATCCTTATTGCCTTAAAGGTAGCCACAATTCTAATATTACAGCTGTAGTTACTTAATCTTAACATAAGTAATTTATCCATCCCTTTCTATGATATAAAGTTTCAATCTTCCATACAAAGTTTTAATTTTTTATACCATATATTATTGCTATCATTGTTAAAGGTGTGTTCTTGGTTATTATTCTTGGTTTTTATATTTTCCACTGATCGATTGAGTTAGACACTAAGAAAAACCAACATTTACTCATGTAATGCCCCAAAAAATGTTCACTCTTGGTTATAATTAGTCCAGGATAGTTTGGAAGCATGTTTGTATAAGGGTATCTGAAATCGAAAGAGGTCAAAAAATGTTAAGTGCAGCAGTCTGCAGCAAAATAATGTATGTTAACTTTGGAGTTAAACATACGTTATTCTTGGGCCGAAAGAATAATATATGTTATCTCAGGGGATAACATACGTTATTCAAGTTAAGTTTTCCAGGACGACATTTTTATTAACGTACATTAATTTTAAAATAACCTACATTATCGGGGTCTAGACATATCATGAAATGACCTAAAAACACTAAGGTCGAGCCATAACTCCTCCAAAATCACTCAAACTCTTCCAAAACTCTCAAACCATCATCCTAAAGTCTTTTAAACACCAAAACTACCAAAAAACACCAGATTTATATTGGATTAACAACGAATCCGTCCTCCCACCAATCCCTCTTCAATCTAGGGTTGAAAGCTAAGACAAAGGGAGGTAAATTATCAATTCTAACCTAAAATGTGAAGGAAATCATGTGCATTTGGTAGGGTTTTGTTGGGTTTTCATTGTAGTTCATGCATCCATAGGCGATTAACTGTAAAACGGAAGATTTGGTGAGATTTAAGAGATTAAGTTTTGTGGGAAGTTTGAGGATTTTGGGGAAAATTAATAAAGAATGTGAAAAGTAGGTATATTGTATGGTGAATGACAGTAAATGTGATTTAATGTGTGTAGGTATCGATATTTGGAACCCGAATTGGGGATCGAGCAACGAATTGGTTCTTGGAGCCCAAGATAAGTGCATTTGACACTTACTATGGTTATGTTAACCTTTATTTGGCTAAATATATGATCTAAATGTTTTATTTGGCATGTGATAGTGGAAATGTATGCTTGGAAGAATGATATGCTTAAATTCAATTATGTGGAATTTATGAAAGTTGTATGGATGTGGATTGGTATGCTTTGAATGTGTTATTAAGTTAAGAGAAAGGATTATATTATGATGAAAAGGGTATGTGAATGAAGAGGTGTGTTATGATTTATGAGATGTGTAATGTAAATTATGGAACGATTCATGTGTGAATAAAGGCTTAGATGACATGATTCACGGAATATGCTCATTTATGATTAAATTGTGGCTAAAGGCCTTTGGGAAATGGATTGCATTGCATTCATTTCATGTCATTTGGCAACGTGCAAGCATCATTGGATGAGATACTTGTATAAGAGGGCTTATGGCCCGTATGTGCAAAAGATGAGTGGAGTCTCTTTTGATTTGAGGGGCTTGTGCCCAAAGTAGCAAGGATCGAGTGGAGTCTCTCCCTTAAAAAGTTTAAGGCTTTGGAGCGTGCATTGTGTGTTTACATAAGCATAAACATAATTTCATTGATTCATCGTATCATGACTTAAGTGTGGAGGTTAACATAGAATATTGAGTATATGGATGAATGTAATTTTGATGATGGTTGGTGTATGTGTATGAGTTATTAAAATGATGATTTGATGAATTATGTTGGTGTATATGATTGTTTGATTTGATCTTGATAAAGTGTGTTAATCATGTGTTTAATGGATAATTGTGGTGATTTGAGTGTATAAGAGAGTTGTATGAGTGACTTAGAGGTTATTGATATGTTAAGTGTTGTGGAACATGTGCATGTATGATATATAACTTCAAAGTTGGGCAGAATGCTTCTGTAACGAATTAACGTACGTTATTTATGTAAATAATGTACGAATATCATTTAAACATACGTTAACTATAAGCTGGCATACGTTATTCATAGTTTGGAAACCATTGAAGAATAACATATGTTTTGTGTATGATAAACATACGTTATTGTAGCCCAGAAGCTTAATTTTGGCCCGAATAATGTTCTAATGATTATCTAAAGTAAGATAATGTTCTAGGATGAATTCCTTAACATATAAACACTTAAAAGATTGTATGTGACATGGCAACGGTGAGCCATTAGGGAATTTAGACGTGCATGCGGCTTTGTGTTCCACGAGCACACTCGTATTGGCCGAAGGTTTGCCTGCGCATAAGCTTAACAAAAATAGGGTTTCACTTACTGAGTATTTCAATATACTCACCTTTGTTTTGCTATTGAATGTGTGCAGAGCGACAGTAGCAGGGTGTGGGACTTCTATTTTGGCGGAGCTAGGACGTGTGATACTCGCAGCTAGGTCGGCTCCAACAGGATTTTGGAAACTTGTTACTTTTGCATTTTGTACATCTATACATCACATAGTATAGATTTACAGCACATGCATTGTTTTAAACCGAAAACATTTGCTTCCGCATACTTTATACTCGATTGTATTTTGGCCTAGTTTAATGAAACGCATGCATGCCTTTCTTATATATATTTTCCTTGTGCATGATATTGTGTTGGCTACTAAAAAGAAAAAAATGGTGCAAAAATCATGATTTATTCCAAAATGAAATTAAGGATTTTGGGGTTCACAACTCTGGTCATTACTAAACCTACAAAAGGTTAATAATGTCTATTGGACTTTCAATTCAACCCCAAGGACAAATGGGCCTAAAAAACCACATAAAAAATTACATAACAAAAGTTTTGGCCTTTTTTAAAAGAAAATTTTTAGAGGTGCATAATTTGTGCCGATATATTTTACGAAGTTCAATATGTAAAATGTATAATAAAAATTTTTGCGCGATATTGTTCTATTATTTAATTTGTAATTAAATGTATGGAATTTTTTTTAATTTTAAAACAAAGAATTATCTATGAAATAATTTAGTTTAGGAAAAGGATAATGTCTTATCTTAACCCAGACAAAATGTGTGTTTAAGGAAAGATGTCCTAACTTAAGATAAGCATTTTAATCTTATCCTAAAAATTAGGAAACTTGTCATAAAACCCCCACATTTTTACGTACACCTCCAAGATTTTAGGAGTTTTGATTGGTTTTTAAGTTTGAATGGGATCCTATAGCATGTAAAAAGTTCTACTCAAATTAGAACTCATGTATTTGATATTCGTTCAACTTAAGAATCGTAATTCTCAATGGACAGGGTATGATGGCTATAAATACATCTTGCCACCAAGAAGCACATTCAGTATCTCTCTCACCATACATTCTTGATTGAGCCTACTAGTAATATTGATTATTAATTTGAATTGTTCAAATCTTAGTCAAGAAAGAGTGAATTTTAACCTTTATTTTTAGGGGTGTGTATATGTGTAAAGGTAGAGGGAAGTCACTAAAGAGCACTCCCTCAGTCATGCGTCCTAACTCTAAGTGATGAAACGAATGCGCAAGCACGCGCAGTCAAGTAATAAGTGGAGTAAGAAACTCAACCCAGTATCAAACCCTGGGGAAATAGTAACATGTCATGCGAGTTATTATTGCTTATTACGAGTGCAATCAATTAAAAGTTATTTTTGAATCAAAAAAATAAAGTACGTGAATTTAAACACAACTAATTTTAAAATGCCAGAATCATAAAATTCGATTAATTGAAATCAAGCAATGGAAAGTTAAATTACGTGACGAAAGAAAAATCAATGAAATGCGATAAAAAGTAAATGCATCAAGAGCAAATCAAAATAGAATTTTCATTGTATTGAAATGTAAAAATCAATTCCAAAAAAGTAAACAAGTGCTTCAAAGCATAAAATGTATAACTAATCTAAACAAACTATCAATCTAAAACATCCAAACATAAAGAAAATGAAATCAACATAAAAACCTAAATAAAAGATCATCAAAGACATAATACAAATTCGAAACAAACCATATAAGTGCAAAACTATAAAATGAAACATAAAAACATAAATTGAAATAATCCTAAGCATTTCTAATGCAAACCTCAATGTAAATACCTACAAGAAACATAAAAGGAAATCAGAAATCACATTAAATCAAGATCAAATGTAACGTGCTAAAAATTGGTAATAATAATAAGATTTTAATAAATATATAAAAATATACATAAATTTTT
>CANYCX011270447.1:0-34327 GCA_948193385.1 Breynia disticha f. nivosa
GGTGTTTGGATTGGTGATGGTCTTATATCGGTGGCAAATGGATTAACTGCTTTACTCCGCAAATCTGAGAGGATGGGAACACTTCATGGTTGCAAAGTTTCGACAGCGGCACCAAGCATTTCACATTTATTATTTGCCGACGACGCATTCTTCTTCTTTCGGGCTACGGAGAATGAATGTCGACTGGTGCAGGATATATTGAGTACATATGGAAGAGCATCAGGGCAGGAAGTTAATTTCAACAAGTCAGCAATTATTTATAGTTCTAATGTTCCAACTAATGACAGGAGAGTGCTGGGTCAGATTTTGAGAGTGGAGGAACTAGATGGACCTTCCAAATATCTTGGCATGCCTATGTTATTTGGACGGAAGAGAAAGGCTGCGTTTGATTTCATCAAGGAGAAATTGCGAAGTAGAATGGAGGCATGGAGGAATAAAGGTTGTCGCGGGCTGGCAAGGAGGTTTTGTTGAAAACAATTGCTCAAGCTCTACCGACATATTGTATGAGCCTTTACCTAATGCCGGAGTCAGTTTGTGAAGAATTGCATGTTTTAATGAATTCTTTCTGGTGGGAAGGGGGGACAGAAAGAAAGGGCATAAGGTGGATGAGATGGGAAAGGATGTGCACGAGGAAGGAAGTCGGAGGGCTAGGATTCCGAGATTTGAAAGACTTTAACAAAGCAATGTTAGCAAAGCAAGGATGGAGAATTGTTAGCAATCCAGAATCTTTGATGGCAAAGGTGCTAAAAGCGAGATACTTTAAGAGGCAGGAATTCTTTGAGTCTACATTGGGAGATAACCCGAGCCCAATTTGGAGAAGCATATGGCTGGGAAGTGAAATGATTAGAAAAGGCTGCAGAATGAGGGTTGGCAATGGCTCCAGTATTCGGATTTGGAAAGTTCCTTGGCTACCATGTGAGGAGGACAGGTTCCTAAGCACCACGCCGAATCAAGACTTGTTGGACCTTACAGCTGCGGATTTACTGGAACCAAACAGAAGGTGTTGGGATGAACAAAAAATTGTAGAGCTGTTTAACGAAAGGGATGCCAATTTAATCCTTTCTATTCCATTAAGTTCAGTTGCAACTGATGATTCGTGGTTTTGGGTAGGTGATAAGACGGGGACATATTCAGTTAAGGCTGGTTATCGTCATGCGCATACCCACGCGGAAGAAAGATTCATAAGGCATGAAGAGATATGGAAGCTCTTGTGGAAGACTAGGACCCCACCAAAGGTGTCCAATCTGGTTTGGCGTGCTGCAAGCAATACACTACCAACCAGAGAAAGGCTTAAACAAAAGCATGTCCTTGACTGTGATTTATGCCCTGTGTGCCAAAGAGAAACTGAATCCACGCTGCATGCGCTAGTTGAGTGTGGCTGTGCCAAGGAGGTCTGGAGCTCTTCCGGTCTTGGGTGCATTTCTGCAGAGGTTGCTTCTTTTAACGACTGGCTAAGCAAGGCTCTTGATAAAGTACACCGGGATAATTGGGGAACTCTGTTTGCAATATGTTGGGGCATCTGGAGGAACAAGAACGATGTGGTATGGAGACAAAAAAATCAACACCTGGGTACATTGTTAGAAGCAGTATCGGGTTGCTTTATAGCTGGAAAGAAGTTCAGAATGTTGGGAGGAGTGAAATTCAGGAAGACATAAGTGTAATCAATGGGAGTTTTTCTTGGCAGGTACCGGAGACAGGATGGATGAAGCTGAACGTGGATGCCGCGGTTTTTCCAAATTCCGGTGCAGTTGGGATGGTTCGAAGAGATCATCGGGGACGGTTTATAGGTGCAAACGTGCAGCATATGCCTCACCTTCAGGACCCAGCTTTGTTGGAAGCTCAAGCTATTCGCGATGCACTCTTGTGGCTTAAAGAAAGGAGGATTTCTCGGGTGGTGATTGAGTCTGACGGTCTTGTTGCAGTAAAGGCCATCCATAGTAATCAGATTTTAGATTCGCAATTTGGCTTATTGATATTTGATTGTAAGAGCATTCTCGCGACTTTTAGTGAAATTTGAGTCGTCTATATTCGGCGATCTGCGAACTTAGTCGCTCATTCTCTTGTACGGGCGGTAGGTTCTCACCCAGGTCACCATGCATGGGGCTATGAAGCTCCATCCTGTATTCACGCCAGTTTGGCTTCTGATTTAATATGAGAATTGCTATTTTATGTCAAAAAAATTCAATTAATTCATTATTTTCTCCGCTCACTCTTATTTATTTACCACAAAGAGCAGCATATGATTGATTTTTGCAATATAAAAAGGTTAAATTCAAAGAATAGTAATAAAGAAAACACATCCTTTCAGTTTATATATTCTTCTCATAATAACAGAGATCTGTGTATTTCCACAGATTCTCATAATATATATCAAAATGCTACATTTGTTTTCTCAGTTTAGTTACAAGTACCATATAGAACAGGGAACATGAAGAAACAACCTTAATTGTTGCGAAGATGCCTTATAGTTTCCAACAAGTTTTCTTTCTTGAGTGGCTTTCCCAAATGTGCATCCATTCCAGCCTCCTTTGTCCTCTCAGAATCACCTCCTGAAGTGTGTGCTGTTAGTGCAATTATAGGGATGTGAATCCCATAGTTGCTCTCTATCTTCCTTATCTCTCTTGTTGCTTCAAATCCATCCATTTTGGGCATCTGTTAAAACAAAGATAGGTTAGGAGAATACAATTCTAACAAGTAAAGATGCGTATGGAAACAAAGGGGGCGATGGAGGCAGGTACGGAATCAAAGGGGAAGAGGGAGGGAGGTTCGGAATCTTAAGTTTATACTGCGATAATCATAACTTACCTCACAGTCCATAAGTATGTAATGGTAAGGCAGTGCATAGCTTCCATGATTTGGTTGGTCTTGTAAGTTAATACGCACAAGTTCCACGGCTTCTTCTCCATTTGCACAGAGCTCGACATTTGCACCTAACACTATAAGGTTAGCCATTGCCAACTTTTGCAGCAATGCACTATCTTCAGCAACCAAGATATTGATCCCGCTCAATGGTTTTTCAGTGCTACTGGTAGCTCCAATTTCCTCTATTTCTGAGTGCTTTTGTGTTGGTTGCCTTTGAATTCCAGGATGCTTTGAACTGGAAATGCCAGGTTGCGAAACTCTCCCGCTTGTTTCGCGCCTCAAGCTGCCTTCAGCTTGTATTTCCGAATTTTGACGAGAGTGCATGTCAGATGATCTTGTTAAGCTTTGTGCACTTTCAGCAGATGGTGAAAAGGGATATTTTTCTTTATCTTTCTCTGAAACAACCTGTGATGGAAAGGTGCCTCTAAATTCTGGCAGTAATCTTATGACCTGATACAAGCGGGAACCATGAAGAGGAAACTTCAGAAGAATTTCTTCCTCAGGATTGCTTCTGAGGTTGATGTTGGGAGTAATTGGTCTATTGAACCAAACAACCTTACAAGACGTATCATAAAAACCTCTTCTGAACTCTGCCACTACCTCGTAGAGATCCTGAAATGGCCCAGCAGAAGCATCAATCACAAGCAACACAAAGCTTGGAACACCTCTATGAGTACTACTTCTGTGATGTGATGGTGGGTTTGGTTGGTCTATCCCATCCATAATGCTTAATGGTGCATCCTTTGATCTAGCACTAGATTTATCACTCTTCGACCCGAAGTCTGATTTTCCTGAAGAACTGTAAGGAGAAAGGTTATGCTTAGATTTTAGTTTCATCAGCGTAGAATAAAGGTTTTCCCATTGACTTGCAACTATCACATTTATTCCCAAACTCTCCATAAATTTCCGAGTACTTCTTCGTCGCTCTTCATTTTTTATGAGGAGAACCACGATGGAGCCTTCATTCTTGGAAGCAGAGCTGAGTATAGACAGTCTAGGACTGGTGCTAGTCGTAAGCCCGGCTGATATAGGAATTCTGACGGACAAGCCTTGATTTTGATCCTTTCCAGTTTCAATGTCAGCTTGAGTATTGTTTTGAATCGAAGAAATGTCTAACATTGTCAGGAAAACATTAAACCTGAAGCAAGTTCCTCTTTCTCCATTCTCTTTATCCACAATTCCAATTTCTCCACCCATCAAACGTACAATAGACTGGACAATTCCAAGTCCTAAACCTGTGCCACCTTGTCCGAGAGCTGTCTCTTTCACTTGAACAAAATTCTCAAACACAGATTTTTGCTTCTCTCTTGGGATTCCAGCACCTGTGTCCTCCACTTCAAACACAAACTCCATGGTGTTAGGATTTTGAATGGTTGTGTTCATGGTCTCTAAGCGATTATAATCTTCCTCGTTCTTATAAAACAAACAAGAGAAATACTTCCATAATACGTTCTGATTAGAACTGATTATTTTATTCTCTAGACGAGGCTTTTGCGCCCATGCACGAACTGATATATGCCCTTCAGAAGTGAACTTAACAGCATTGCTTAGCAAGTTACACAGAACTTGTTTCAACTTCCCTCTGTCACCTTTCATGTTAGTGCATTTGAGTATGGAACCATCGCAAGGATCTAACACCACATCGACACCTTTTTTCGATGCCAGGGGATAGAACAAATCAACCACATCTTCTATAAGAGTTGACAAGTCAAATTCTTCATCTTCAAGTTGCATCTTACCAGCTTCAATTTTGCTTATATCAAGAACAGAATTCAATAAACCTGAATAATAGGTAAACACGTTACCATGAGCACACAAACAAAAAAACCATTTTCATTAATTTACTAATGCATGCACAGTACACACATAACCACCTTATCCAATGCACATTTTACAATTTTGAGGGACAAGTTGAAAAAAATGTATACTTAATACTATTTTTGTCTTAAGACTTTCAATTTTTTTATTACATATATCAAGAAAAGTGATTTTGTTCCTCCTTTGCACATAATTAATGATAATGACAATAGCACATTTAAGATATATTGTATAATAACTAAGCAAAAATAATTATGAGAAAAAAAGTGTATGAAAATAATAATGAATGATAATTATTTTGAGATATATAAAGTACTATTTTGTAACAATTTTTCTTGAGACAGATGAAGTATTTCTTGTGTCACGCAAATCATAACAAAAGTTATTAACTCAAATCGTCAAGAAGCAAATGAACAATACGATCTGGTGGAGTATAACCTCAATTATAGAAACCTCAAAAAGGATTTGTAGCTCGATCAAGACTATGAGCCATACGATATCTTAACAAATTCAACTCTAACATTTTGACGAGACGATAACAAAACTCCACAATCATGTACGATAGCGCCAAAAATAGAATACATAAGCGATAATAAAAGTAAAAGAACGCAATAAGAGATTACCACGAAGATCTTCGGTGCAACGATTCATCTGTCGTAAATTGATCTTCAATTCAGAAGCAGCTGGACCAGCTTCTTCATAGCATAACTCGATGAGACCAGTAATGCCAGCTAGAGCAGTTCGAATGTCATGGCTAGCACTAGCAAAGGCAAGACTTTTATTCATACTTTTCCTCTCAGCTTGCTGAGTGGCCTCCATCTGTTTGATTAAAGTCGCACAAAGCTGCATTTCTCTGGTTTTTGCTCCGATCATTAACCACGCAAAGCTTACGATGCACAAGATGATCGCACCAACTGTTACTAGCAATAGTGTGAGAGCAATCTGACTTGTCTTGTGGGTTTTATCCGCGATGTTGTTATTTGGAAGAATCAATGCAAATACCTGAAAAGAGAGTATTCAAAATCATCACATTTGGATTAATGATAACGCAAACTGGAATTAAGATTTTTCGATTTGAGAAATACTAATCGATTATACTAATATTATTTGAGACATTCAAAACGCAAAATAAATCTTGACCTTTAATTTTTTTAATTTGCATATAAAACAAGTAATTGTACAAAAAATTACGTGAAAGTTTGATAGAGAAATGAAAAATAAAAAAAAATTAAATTTGAAAAAAAATTGATAATCTATGTATTATACTAAAACAGAATTAAATATTTAAAATATATATTATACTAAAAAAAATAAATGTTTTCTAAAAAAAATTCAACAATTAATAATTTCTATATGTGATAATATGAACAAATAATTGAATATTCTTTCCTTAACCGAAATCAACACTTATGGAAAAATAATATTTCATTTAGGCAATATTTCATTCATATCAAATATATGAGTCTAATTTAGGAATAATTATATTAATTTAAATTATTATTACTGTCATAAAAATGTTAAAAATAATTTATTGTTTTTAAACATATCTACTTTCAGAATAAAATAATTTGCATAAATTAATCAAATTAAAACTATCATAATATAGAATATGCTATCGTATCGTGCGAGCTCAGTTACTACCGAAGTTACTAAGTTAGTAACCTTAAAACAAGTAACTATATACAAAACTATTCACACATCGAATGGAAAAAAAAGTATACATAAAATTTCACATATCAAAAGAAAAAAAAAGTTATACGCAAAATTAGGTAAACTGAAAACTAAAACGTTGAAATTTGAAATTAAACAAACTATTGAACATAGATTTGTCAATTTTTGACACAATAACATGATTCGTGATTACAATATTTAATAAAAAAATAGCATAACACGTTTATCGTGAATTAACAACCCTAATTGAACATGAAAACATTAGAATTCGATTATGTAAAAATAGTATATAGAAAAATATTTTAACTAAATTTAAATCATTGATTCTATGATCACTTCCATATGATTAAAATTAGCAATGATAAAGCTCATATATAAAACTGAAGTTAAATCAGATTGGAATTTGTACCGATTGGAGGCCTAATATGTCAACCTGAGAGCAGTAAACCCTATACTTGGATTTCCCAAACATCAACCAAGAACTTTTCCAACTTCCATCGTCTGGCAATGGCGTGCATGTAACATTACCTGCTTCAGAACTTCCCTGTTCATGATTACTGCTTGAGTTTAATAAATGGAAGGTTACGTATTTGCCATTGACCTCCATTTCAGTTTCCATCAATCCTCTGATGAGCATTTCCCCATTCTGTGTAGCCAAATACATGTTTCCTCCAAAAAGTTTGATCCCTCTGAAAGAGCTTGTTAGGGATTCCAGTGAAAACCCTAGAGAGAGAACTCCATTTCCATTAATGCCAACTGAGTTTAGGATTAGTGGTTCGTGATTTGTATTCCATCCTATACCCAGTGAAGCAAACCCTTGATCAGTGCAGTTTAGGGCTTTTTCAAGAATCGAACTGGTGTTTTCCACATTGGATGCAACAGTACGTTCTCCGTAGAGTTTACCAGAACTAGGGTCTACTAGTTGCTTATACCAATTATACTGGTTTCTATCATCTAGGGTTCCTTTTCCATTTGATGAAGAAGACGAACTGGAGTTGGAATACATTGCATAAATTTGATTCCCATCATTGTAATATGATAAGAAAGGACCTTCCAATCCAATATATGAAATCTGTGAAACATAAGGAATTGTTGAAAGAGCTTGAAACAGTAATGACCCCATCTGCAATAACCAAGAACAATTCAGACATTTCTTCCACATTGGATTAATTCAGAAATCAAAAGGAAAGAAAAGTTGAGACCAACCTTACTGATAACAGATTCAATCGTTGAGAGTTCAGTTTTGTTAAGAACTGAACTCACAAGTTTAGCTAATCCTGGTGAGGAAGAATTCAGAGGGTGCAATGCTTTGGAAATGGTGTCAACTTCAGATAGAATTGCAGAATGAAAACGATGGGTGCTTAGAGCGACATCATCGTTCACATTCTTGGTCAGTTTATACCAGCATGGGATCTCTAAACTTGGAAGCAGCAACATTATAATTGCCTGCAGAAAATTTTATACAGATTAATGGAAGTGCACTTCAGTTCTATGAGTCAAGAACCATTTAGAATCCCAAGTCAATAGAATAACATCTTATATTGAATAGAATTTTTTTAGTATTTCATATTTTTGGATTTTGGAAAATCAAATCTAATCAAAACTTGAAACTTTAATGGTTTGTTTGGTTGATGGTTTAGTATGGTTATAGAAAACATCCTTGTTTGGATCGTATGGATTGATGTTATTCTTTTACGATCTGAAAATGTTAATAAAACTATGAAATTATAATCATTAAGTTGATGAATTATGATAGTTTTGTTAATTAAAACATACTATCCAACACTACACCATATCATATGATATTTCAATAAACCGTATTAATCTACAAAACAAACAAAGTGTGTAAATAAGAGAGAAGATAATGAAATAATTCAAAATTTAAACCATTTAATTATTTAGTTTAAACATTTAAGTTTTTGTATAGAATTTCATATTGTTAAGACATTTTTTTAGTTTGCAATTTGTTCAAATTTTATTTTTATTTTCAGGCAACTAATATCATACAAATGCATGTATTTTAATGTAAGTAAGTGTAAGAATATGAGTTTTGAGGTATTACCAAAAAAATGAAAATCAAAATCGGCCGCGAGACGAACAATAAGTTGAGTTTCATTGTGCGGATCGCTTGTATTTTGAGCAACTAACTTCAACACTCTTCTGCAACAAAAACGAAAAATAAAAAAATTGTAAAAATTAGAATATATAATTTTTTATTCAATATAAACACTAATGATTTCTAAATATATATTTTTTTGAAATTGAAAATGGAATAACTCCATTAGATCATGATATACTACAAATCATAATAAAATAAAACTTAGCTTAGAATGTTCTAAGATAAGGGACATTAGAAAATTACAAATTAAATACCACCAGAAAATAGTTCTATTGCAACGATGTGTAATTGTCACGGTAGTTGAAATAGACTTTAGGCGACGATTTAAATAGGAATTGTGACCAACTCCATTTCAAAAGGATTTGTAGCAATTGATTAGAAACTTAAAAGAAAAGATTTATCTGTGATTTTAAACAATAATTTGGATATTTAATGTTTCAACATCCAAATATGATATAATAAATTTGAAGCACGTGTTAAATTTACGATATATCTATTATTTAAGACTAGCACGTGTTAAATCTACAATCTATCTATTATTTAAAGCTATCACGTGTTGAATCTATTATCGATCTATTATTTATTATAATTTAATTTAGATTGTCATATACGACAATTTCGTACTTTATTAACTTAAAAAAGTAATAGTATCGAAAACGACAAAAACTATTAAATCTATTACCTTGATAAAAAGCTTAAACTTTTCGATAAAACAAGTAATATCATCAAAAACCACAAGCACGTGTTAGATCTACGATATATTAAAAAAAATCAAAAATTTTCCACAGGTGGTATACTTCATATCAAAATGGAAAACAAATTTATTCAAACAAAAATTCCTGACAAGAGAATGGAAATCCCCTAAAAAAAATACTTATATGCCTATTTTAGTTCCACTACTCAATGAAGAACATCAGAATTTTGGTTATGAACGTTACAAAATCTACCAAAAATATGTTATATACAGCAATAATCTCAATATATTTTCTCTTCAGACGTATTTGTTCAAGTGATTTAAAGATTAAATTTTGCACAGTAGTTAATAGATATTAAGCTAAACAAGAAAGAAAGATGGTGTAGAGGGCAAAACAATAAAAATTTGCAGGAAAAGTAAGAACAAAAGCTAAAATCTATACCAAAAGAACAGAATCAATTCGAGGTTTTGAAGTTGAAGAGAGAGAGAAAGAAAGAAGAGACCTGAAGACTGTCCTGCAAAAATGAAAACAATGTGCCAGAAAAAAAAAACTATGGATTCTGTGTTTATAACCTTTTTAAGATAACATTAATAAGAAGTTTGAAAAGTGAAAATGTAAGATTGACCATTTTGAAGAACCAACACGTTGGCTTCATGCAACAAATAATGCTGCCCAGTGCACTTCTCTAATTTAAAGTCAGACTTAAGAATTCTCTTTTTCCTGCAAAAAAACCTCTCAATGACACATCTTTAAGTCCAGGTTTCACCAAAGTTTATTCCCTAATCCTCTCTTGACTTCTAGACTTAAGGATAATAGAGACAAACTTGCTGGTACAGAAGTTCTGATAACCTAAAAAGGGTTTTGTTTTATTGCCTCGGATTATTCCTCTTTCAATCAGAACTTTATGAGTCAAATTTCAATGTGGAGAAGATTTAAAATAGGTGCTTACCTTTAAGCTAATGAGCACACCATCATGTTTATGAAAATTGAATCACTAGCTTCTGTGAATCTTCAGAAACTAGAAACCACCATTGAAGGACCTTGTGAGAACATCAACAGCTAGCTATTCACAATATTAATATGGTGTCTTCTTCAGATGTTTATATGCTTATGAAGAAGATGAACACAAATCATAATTGAAGTAGTTCAGGAGAACATATTACGATTAAATAATAAAGTAATTTTTTCCTCAAGGGGCAGTAAATCTCGTTATGATTGCTTGCCTTAATTGTTGATAAAATATTTTGAGCAAGTCGAATCTCCACATTTATTAATTACTCTTGGTTTGGAAATTTGGAGGAGAGTATGATCATCTACAATCTCTTTCACTTATTTTCTATCTCTGCTTAGGAAAATAATAAGCTTTCGTTTCTTAAAGAGAGCTAAAGCTAATTAATAAATAAAACATACTTTCCTAATTATAAAAAATAAAGTGAGAAAAATTAACTCGCGACATCCCTAACTCGCGACATCCCGGGAGTACAAATCGTAAAGAAAAGAATCGCGTACGTTTAAATATCGCGTTCGACGGAATCAAAATAAATACCTGACGAAGCGAGTTAGGATACAAGTCTGATAATTAAACTTCATCAAGAAGTGAGTATATTTGATGCTTTGGGGAAAATAAAAATAGTTCTTTGTTCATTCAATCAATTTTCTACCATTCACGACGAAAAATTCAATCAGCGACAAAAAACTTTTATTAAGTACACAATGAAGAGACTTTTATTAAGTATCTGTTTGGAATTGAGGGGGAAAGAAATGTAATTAACAAAGCGCGTTTTATACAGTATTTTCATATTGAGTTTCACAAAAACAATATCTGATTATTTCGTTCATCAATGACGACACTTTGTATCGCCGCCAAATGCAGAGCAGCAGAAATTTTCGTCACAGAAGAATGAATCTTTCGTCACAAAAGCTATAATCGGAATGAGGTCGATTCTATAAAATAAATTTAATATTGCGAGACAATGTAACAGAACAAAATTAGGTGAGAGTTAAAAAGAGCAGTAACATCTGTAAAGCCTCACAAGTCAAGAGAAGTGTATGCCTGCCATATTGAATTGTGAGAGGAGGTATAAGAACTCTTCTTGTGTAAGTTTTGATGATCTCTTCTCAGAAAAATTCTTCTCTTTCAAGACATTTAGAACTTTCTTCTTGAATTCGGACATTTCACCGGCACCATCGTCAGCATCCTCGACGTCCATGTCGTCATCTGCTCCGTCGTCCAAGTCCATGCTCTGATCATCCTTGAGATCGCCGAGCCCTGAAACGTCCATGTCAGTAGCGGTGCCACCAGAGATTGAGGCTTGCAGTGATTGAAGGGTTTTATAGTTCCTTTCCAACAAAGAAAGCACGTTCTTCATCCTGAAAATAGATCCAAGGGTCTTGTTCTTCCTAATGAAACAAATTCGAATAAATCCATCCCATTCCTTCAGATTCACCTGTGGACGAGGTTTCCTTGGCTCGATCCGAACAACAGATGAGTCCACCTTTGGTGGAGGCCGGAAATTGTTCTTGCCAACCTTAAAAAGGTGGGAAACTCTCGCTAGAAGTTGCGTGTTCACTGAAAGACGGCAGTACAGAGTATCTCCAGGATTGGCAACAAGTCTCATAGCAAACTCCCTTTGAAACATTATAATGGCACACCTGAAGGCTGGTTGATGATTCAACAATTTGAACGTGAGAGGAGATGAAATTTGATACGGGATGTTTGCGACGCAAATATCAAAATAAGGAAGCTCAGTCTTTAGAACATCACCCTGAATGACCTGCCATTACATTTTGACAAACAAAACAATGAGTTTAAACAAAATCAAATATTACTTCATCAAAAACTTAGAAACACAAATCACACCTGCAATTTAGTGGCAAAAGGGGTGCCTTGGAAACGGCGCTGGAGCTCAAGAACCATGCGAGGGTCGAGCTCAACCGCAATAACCTTCTTTCCAGCTTCAAGAAGCTTCTTAGTGAGATTTCCAGTACCGGGACCAATCTCAAGAATAACATCAGTGCTCATAATCCCTGATTTCTGCACTATAGTATCCACCAGCATCGGATTTTTCAAAATGTGCTGTCCCTTGGACTTATGAAACATTATCCCTCCTTGATGGTGATTTGAAGGCTTCACCTTTTCCTTCTTCATCTTGCCACCAGCCATTATTTTGAGATACGTGCAACTATTACATAATACATACAAAACAAAAAAGCTTCATTACATTTATCAACTCAAAGATTGAATCCTGCAAACAATTCTCATTCCAAAGTCACAAAACAGCACAACTGTCCAAACACAATAAAAGAAGAGAATTCTCATAATACTAAGCTAAAAAGCTTTCAACTTTAGTCTATCCACGAAAATTACAACTATGTTATGCACGCAATTAGAAAACCTCCAAGCATTAAATTTTAAAAAACAAACAAATCAAAGCAGCATAACATTCAAATCTCAGAATGATCATAAGAAACATACAAGTACTCCACAAAGCAACGCCATTACTCGTCCACCAAACTGAAAAAATCAATCAGCTATGTAAAGCCAAAATAACTAGCCCTACTCTGATTAAATTACTCTGTTTTCACCATTTAAAAACCACTCATCCGTTCAATTTTTCTTTCTTATTTGGCATGGTTTAAAGTGCCGCTCAACCGAAATTACACAACATAAGATATTGTGGAAAGCTCAACCGAAGAAAGTTAATAAAGAAACCTGTAAGTTGAAGTGTCGTGGCGGAGATTTGGTGAGCAGGAGTGAAGTATTGCTTGAGAGGGTTTGGTCTCTGCGTTAATGGAAAAGAGAGAGAAAGAGTCAGGTTAGCATAACTTGGAGGGTTTCCTCTATTTTTTGTTTGTAAAACGACATAGTATAGGGTAACTATTTTGTTTATAAAACGACGTAGCTATTAGACAAATTTTTGTTTATAAAACGACGTAGTAATTAGGTAAAATATGTAATTGGGATGTCCTATTTAAGTTATAAATTCCACATTGATTTCATGTTATTTGGACTAATATAAAGTTAAATAATTTAGCAAATGGCAACTATCCAATGTGAATTCATAAGCAGTATTTTATTTAAAATAGGTCCTGGCCGATGCAATGTTAAAAACACTAATTACAATGTTATTAGAAATAAATCGGTGATCAAACCAAAAAGAAATTAAATGATTGGTTCACTAGCCTTAAACATTAGTTCGATTCACCAGTTGATCGGGCATTTCAGTTTGTTTTTTATAGCAATGTTGTAGATCATGCTTGTGTACCGACCATTGAGAAATTGTTCACTCTAAACTCATACAATTTCACGGTTTTGACTTAGAGAAGACGACTCAATAATTTTAAAAGAGGAATGTATTTACAAACAAATTTTAACCTCGACTCTTAGGCGATATAATAGCTTTTACAACTTCAGTCAGATTTTTCATTGTTCCAAGTGTTTTTTATGGCAACTCCTCATTGTTAAAGGTCAAGAGTATTGAGTTACAACACCAAATGCCTCGGCTGAAAGCAAGCACCAAAGCAACAAGGCATGAAAAATAAAAGGTAACATTAGATTAGTGAAGATGAAGAAGATATACTCCAACTGTAAGGTGCTATAATGGCATCTCCTTACTCCTATCACTATGCATCTGAGATTCATTATATGAAAAAAATTGGGAGGTTAAGGCTGTAATGGAAGAAAAATGTCTAGAGCTCTTCCAACTCTGACAACTTTTTCGTATACCAGTCTGACAGACGCTTCATTTTTCTGGATAGATCAGCATTTTTGAAGTAAGATTTGGCATTTTCCATCATCACTTGAATATCATGCTTCACTGCTTCGAAACTTCGATAATAGTTGTTCTCTAACCGCGCCTGAATAATTTCAGGATACAAAGGAACTGGAAACCTGCAAGAATCCAGCATAATAGCCAAAAAAAAATTCAAGTTCTTTCCTTGATTATACTCCTAGATTCATCGCAAGTAAGTAAGAACAGCAGAACTGGGAGCCATAGAATGTCACCTGTTAACGAACTCGAACTTCTGAGAAGCTTCATTAAATTTTTGGATACCAAAATAGTCCTGCAAAATTTGAAGTGAAAACCATTAAATTATCAGCAAAATGATCGACTGAAATACCCACATTTATGATCTTCCTACTCAGAGCTTTAGATTAACTGAATCTTCTGACAATCTGCAAACAAATTAATAGAAGAGAATTAAGCGAACCTTGTTTTTAACCGAACGCTCTATTTTAGAAAAAGAAGATAGTAGTTCATCTCTGATTTCTACATATAGGGATGGGTGTTTCCAGGGAACATCAGGATCATGCAGTTCCCAAGGACTGTGCCTTTGATATTCTGGGGGATCAGTGTCGTAACGAAGATAATATCTCTCCCAGGGACTATCTGGAAACTCGGGTGCTTTTGCTTCCAAAGATTCAATTCTACCAATCCACCAACTACCACCTTCCCCATTTTCATTCCTCCACCATACCCAGCACTTATCATTAGGTGCCCAACTTCTGCTGACAGCATCATCATACCGAGTTTTCTCAACAATAAAATCAGGAAAATTGATCAACTCAGGCATCGTGAACTTAAATGTTTTCCCACATGCCTTAGATGAAGGATCTATAAATCTAAGTGTGAGTTTACAGCAGCAATCTCCAGCAGGAACTGTATCATATACGAGGCTTTCGACCTTGCAAATCTCTGTTGCACGCAACCCCTTAATTGAATTCCAAGGCCCTTTTTCTCTCGTGCCATGTGATGCAATATACTCCTGATGTCCCTGAGAATAATATAAGAATAATTGTCAAAACATAGCCGTATAGAGAAAGCTCTAAAACTCAGATTTCTCAGTAACAAAAGGCAAAAATATAGTATACCTGTCTCAAATATACAACTTCATCCCCTTGTTGAGGGATGTAACGGTCAGCTTCCTCATGCTTTAACAAGATCAGCCACGATGCTTTTTTCACGGGAAACTTTAATTTCCTTCCAGTCAAAAGACTAATGTCACTTTCATAATCCCCAATCTCCTTGTTTCTACTAGCTTTTGACACCGTTTTCGAGCTCGTCATCTTTTCTTTGAGCATAACATCCTTGCCAGTATTCTTTGATGTTCCAACAAATTCCCGCCCATCTTTCTTTCTGAAATTATGGATGATGGAATTTGGCTCCCTAGAAGTAGCTTTCATCTTCATGGATCTGGTTCTACGCATAGCATCGGCTGAATCTTCTGAAAGGTCATTTTCTGAATAATCATATTTGACTCCACTAGAAGTATTATGTTCCGAATCATCATAAGAATTCTCTGTACTACCTCCAACCTTGTGTGACCTTTCCATTTGGTGAGCCTCATGCGGAAGAGCTTCATTCTGCTTCAAATAAGAGGGTTTCATTTCTGAAGAAGTTCCTGGGCCTCCAAAAATTCCTTTCGTTGTTATTTTTAATGTTTTTATCCTTGGTTGAGATCGGACAACAAGATCTGCTCCTTCAGTAGTTGCATAATATGAGGATCTAGGAGCACTGTGTTTTGATTGGATATCCAATGGAGGTGATGACTCAAAGGAGGAGCTTTTTATCAAATTTGGAGGAACAATTTCTTCATTTTTAGTGCCATCCTGATGTTGTAACATATCAGTTCCGAACTTTTCATCATCCCTGCAAGACAAAATGCCTCCATAATTTTCTTGTTGCTTGTAATAAAGAATAAAGCAACCTGAAAACACACATGCATAAATCCACACCAAACAAGCACATACTCGCATGCATCTCTATGGTCAGCACGTACAAAGGGAATTTATGTATGCAAGTTTAACATACCCATTAGAGTCATTTCTGCTCTCTTTACATGCATCATTTGTAAACCATGTATCATCTAACGGTGCATCTTCTAATTTCAAACGCTTGGATGAGCGGATTTTGAATTCTCCCCATTTGATTCTGTTTCCATCATTACATACAGACTCTTCCATGATGTCGTCAATCTTTTGAGCTTGTCCTCTGTCAGCAATATCACCTTCAATCTGGTTTTGGGACAGCTCTGAAACAGAAATAGAGGATGAGCCAGAATCTCTAGATAAATGGATTCTGTTTTCTTGATCTTTTGCAATATTAGCCCGATTCTTATCATTGATTTTTCCATCTGAAGGGAGGGGCTTCCTAGAATCGCGAAGTGAAATCTTGAAGACTAATTTCTTCCTACTTCCAGCACCATCATGAGATTCAGGGGCATCACAAGTATTGGCTGCATTCTTCTCATCAATCAAAGCAAGTCTTTTATCCTTTTCAACCTTCTCTTTTACATTCTGCACATGTCTGTCCGATAGGTCACTCTGAATGTTTGATTCTTGGAGCTCCATATCACTGTCAGAAGTATAACTTCCTGAGTTGTCATTATCATCATCACCATCATCCTCCCCATCTGTAGATTCTCCTGTATATTTGGAGAACATATTTATGGCATTGCGTGCAGCAATGCGCTGAGGTCTTGATGTATGCGCTTTAGAAGAATTCTTTTTTCGGACACTTTTTGATTTCTTAGCTCCATTCCTAGACGTGGAGCCTGCACGCTCGTCCAAATTCCTCTTTTTCACACGTCTCCCAGATGAAGCAGATAAATCAGCCTGGAAACAATTAACTTCAGAACCATACTCATAAAAAAATTACGTACATTTAATAGATAATAATACATACTTCAGATTTAAGTTTTTTTCTTCTTGACCGGCGCAGACGATCTTTTTGACTATGTTCAGCATTACTGTTCTCGCTGCTATCTTGATCGCTGGAAGATCCAGAACCAATGCTGACATGCTCAGCCTCACTGACTTCTTCGGCAACATTATATTCAGAGTCATTGTCATCACTTACAATTTCATTATCTGGTTCCCAATAAATCGCATCAATAAACTCTGGTAGTGGCTCCATTATTCTATCTAAATCTTCCAAAGGAGGCATTTGATAGTCCTGGCCTAAATTGATATCAGGACCGATCGCAAATCTTAAGGATGATGGCCGCCATTCAATACCTAGTGCACCAAGTCGACGTTGCTGGAACATAGTTTGGTAAGGTTCATCATATGGAATCATACCTGAATGCACCATTCAATAACAACATGACATTCACATATAACGGAAACCAAATAACTTAACACAGGAAAGAGTCATTAAGGAATAGGCATACTTGAATCACAAAGGGGATCTTGAATGTTTCTCTTATATGGATTAAGCTGTGTTTCCTGCATCAATATTGTTGTCAGACTAACAATAAACATGCTATTAATAATCTTCGACCATTTAATCAGTCTTAATTGTAGAAATAAGTCAAGGTACCAAGGAAGTTGAGTACATAGCATATTGCTTGATAATGGGAAGATAAATAGTACAATGTAGAACTATTTAACATTTCAGAAGTGTACATATTAGCAGAGAAACAAACGACAATGTGTATTACTACAATTAATATCAGGGAATAAGCTGGCAGCAGTTTACCTGATCAACCACATTGCCGGAAGTATCCCGAATGAGAGGACGATAATCACCAAGAAAGAACTGCAGAGAAATATCATGTAAGGAATCATAACGGGGAAAGTACAGCATGGAAAAATAGAAAGCGACTGAATTATCAACATGTGCAGCACCTGATCATATTTAGCATCCTTTTGAGAATCACCCTGGCCAGTGTTCAGCAAGTAGATCTGACCAACATCATCTGATAGTACAATTGACATTCCATCCCTTGGCATCAAAAAAGAAATTTCATCAACATCAATATAGCACCCCCAAATATTCTGATATTCTAAGATTATGCAACACATGTGAAGAATCAATGAATGCAAACATGAACTTAACAAGGCTTGAACTGCCAAAAAGTCAAGGAAGAGTCAGATCACCAAACATAAACACTTGAACAAACTAGCAGAATTATGATACTTTGAAGATCCAAGGAAAAGAAATGTGAAAAAGATTTGTGTAGTTGAATGGTCATTTATCGAATACAAGTCAAAAGTAAAAACTGAAAATCCCAACACTTGCTTAAATTTCGAAAATGGCAATTATTAGAAATACTTATGGTGCGAGAGAATTTCAACAACAGCAAGAATCTGAAGCAGGTCAAACATCCAGGATACAAACTCAAAGGACTTCTGTTTTCTCCAAATTAAAATGTCTAATCAATTTAACTTATCAGACCAATAAACAAATTTTTCATCTCTACAGAACGACAGGAAAGGAAAATTTCAAATTATAAAATGATAAATAGTTTACTCACGTAGAAAACTTCCCATCAACTAACTTGAAACGTCCAATTTCATATGTGCGAATAGGAATGCCCTCCCATATCTGTAAAGCACCAAAAGAAAATTCATAAGCAATTGCTGGGGGTCTATCCTTAACTCAGAATCAACTTATGGAGAAAACTTACATCCCAGATAATAGTTTTTCCATCATAGCCGGCACTCATAGCTATGCGAGGATTGAATGGATGAACATCTAAAACATAAGACTGGAAACAAAGTAGTTAGTCCCTAAGACTAGCTTATTTTTCTTACAAATCATGTGGTGCAACAGAAATCTTTAAATTGCTAGATTGGAAATTGGGCCCAAACAGAAAGAATTGATGCCATTCTCAATTTCCCATTAAAAATCAAGGGCCAGTTAAGGAGATAAAAAATCAGGGGCGCCAGTAGATTGTGCCTATGACAAATGTTCTCTTTTAAACTTAATGGCTTTTTACATGTGGGAAATAATCATAATGCTCTATGAAAAGATATGATTTGTACAGTTTCACCATCGTTGTCAGTAGCATCTGCATCAACTAAAAAAAAGTCAATAACCAAAAAAACTTACAGATTCTGTGTGACCAGTCAACGAATGTACTAAGCTACCATCACCAGCATTCCAAACACATATTCTGCAATCTGCATTAATAAGACAAAAATTAACCCCCCAAGAAAAGTTAACACAAAGTTCAATCATCTCAAAGTGGTGAATTTTTAAACCTAACAACCAACAGACCTTGTTTATCATTGTGAACCACAACTAGAATTCAAATCAAAACATGTTCAAACAGTTAAAGGTCTAAATATCAATTTTCCACTTATCATTTCTTTTTCATAATTTCTTTTTTGTGCAGTAAGATTTCTTCTCTCCAAATCCTTTTTCACATAATCTTTTTGCCGTGCCTTTACATGTGATGGATAAATGAGTAAAGCTTGTTAAGACGACAAAGTACAAAATGAAGTCTATACTCATGATCTGTTAATATATTACAGCAGGTAGATAAAAACATAGGTCATCGAAATATAAATTCAACAAGAAATGTAAGGATATTGCTTCTCCAAGAATATAATACTACAATAATAAAGTAAAACCAAAAGCATTGATGCTTATGTTACCCATTATTGCTGCAAGCACAAAGCGGTTATCCAGGCTCCACACTATCATATTAACACCGCGAGGAGTTGGAAGAATTCTTTGACGTGGGCCTCCACGTGGAGGTTGAGGTGGCAGAGGTGGAGGTGGAACTTTGAGATGATATGACTTTATCCAACGCATGGATTTTCCCTTAAGATAATAAGAGGTCATAATCAGAATTCATCGAGTACATTACAAAATCAATTCACATAATCCAATCCACACACAGTGGAAAGCGACGAAATAAAAAAGCTTAAACCTAAGATGATAAGGTTGCTCAAAATACCCACATGCGATCTACGAGATTTTGGAGCCCATATAATAGCACTGCCATCACGGGAACAGGTAACAATGTTGTCATGAGAATACCTGAGAATGATAAAACATGAGTATTCTTGCACAACACAGCTGACCAGAAAGCACAGATATATTATTATATTTAAGACCAGAAAGAAAGAGGCTCTTTTTAGTAGTTCAGATTAAAAAGAAAATGTTGACAGACCAGGAGTTCTTGAATTTGGGTATATGGTCTTCTCTCAATGCCTCAGACGTGGAAATTTTAGGTGTAACAGCGCAGCCACTGATAGAAGCAGCAAATTAGACCTTTAATTTCACTAAAAGAACAAGAAAAGAAAATGAATTAACAAACAGAAGTTCACAAACCTGAACTGAACATAATTGACATCATTTTCATGGCCAGCTAATACATCCATTTCATGAGTATGTTGATCTGATTCGTCTGTATTAGATCTACATGCACTCCAGACCTGCTCATATTTATTTCTTAGTAAGTAGTCGAAATTTAGGTATCGAAACATTTTGGATTAGAAAATATTTTAAAACTGTAATAGATGTACAAGAAGGATTTGGAAGACGCATTAAAACACACCCTTGCATAAGTGTCAGAGCTCCCGGTGACAAAAACAGTTCCATTGGAGTTAAAGGCACAGCATAATATCTGATTATTCTGTACAGTGCTACTAGAAGAGGATCCGATACCAGATGAACCATTCATCTTACCTGCAGAACTTCTCTATTACCATATTTATTCATATCAACCATATCTAAGAAACCCCATAGACATGAGCAACTTACCAGTGACAGCATCTAAAGGCTTTGGCACATAAATGCGTGGACAACATTGCGAAAACCTTGCGTCCCAGATTCGACAAGTTCCATCATCTGAAGACCTACAAATTTATACAGAATAACTGACAATGATAAAGAAACATGAACAAATTATGTTTCACCTTCTTTTCAAATGCAAATATCATGAACATCCACAGCATTGGCAAATCACGTCAATAGACTTCAAATCAGAAGAAAATGTCAGTGACAAATGAGGCTGGCTCCGACTTAAGTTTATTAATTAGGAAAATAGATGAACAAGGTATCCAAAATAAAAGTGCGCTTAGAATACATTAAAAGTTGGACTCACGACAAAAGCTGATATTGGGTGCTAGGCCTGGGACTAAATGCAATTGCAGTAACAGCTCCAGTGTGCCCACGCAATACTGATATTGGCATCCCATCAGGCAAACGCCACTGTCATAAGAACAAAGGAACTAGTTGCGTTTATAGAAAGAAAAAATCAACAAGGAACACAAATGGCAGTAATATAAGCAATCCTTACAACTCGAATGACGAAATCATTGGATGCAGATGCCACTACGGCATTGTTTGAACTTACAGCCAAGTCAGTAATGTCACCCTTAAGACATAAAATGGGGGAGCAAACAAGAAAACATAGGTTAAAAGGAAATTTTCCACTGGACACTATAATACCACCTATCATTATATATGAAATGTACACTCACTTCATGACCTCGACAACTGGCCAAGCAAAATGCAGTTTCCATTGACCAGATCTTGACAAGACGATCATCCGAACCAGTAATAACATATCTTCCCGAACGATCAAATATAGCTACAGATGGTACCATAATTTTTAAGAGCATAGTTTAGCATCATATCTCTTCAGTATATTGAAACACACAAGCCTCAGGAAAAAATGACGAAAGAAAATAAAATACAAGGATTTCACAAAGGCAATAAAGAAAAATTTAGAAAAACTTCTCCACTCATTCTTATCCAGTATAACTTTCCTATCTCTATGTTAACTTTTTGCTAAAAGAATTTATCTTCAGCTAACAAACAATCATACAAGCAAGAATAAATTATGCGAAAAGAATAAATAACTAAATCAAACATCTACAAAAAAAAATCATATTTATTTTAGGAAAAAAAAAATCACTTGATTTCATTACCAGGGACTACATAAATACACCAGAAAGAACAGTAAAAGTGTTTTAATTGACACCATATCCAAAAGGAAAATGTGCAATCTTGAAACTTTCTGAAAGAAAAGATCAGTGAGGAGATCTGAAAGTATAAAGGTCGAGAACCAACCACAATAGACAGCATTACGGTGTCCCCTTATTCTTTTTATATTTTGCATCTTTTGTACCATGGTTGCTGGCTTGGCAATGGCATAACAGGCTGCACGAATGGAGGGTGCACGGTGGTGCTTAGCAAAACCTCCACCAATTTCCCTCAAACTTAGTCCATGGAACTGATCAGCTTGCGTGTGAGGCCAATGCAGGTGCCCTGGCAGATGCTTTACCTGTTTGTCGGAGGCCTTAACAGCTGCAAAAGCACAAGGAGCAAGACTCGTCAGAATGATATACTGGGACAAACTGGAATGCACAATCGGATGACATTAAAAATTTGTGAGTAAGTAAACTAGTCTACAAAATAGGGAACCATCCATTTAGCCAAAAAAGAAGAGGGCACTTTCAAAGAAACCAAGATATGATCAGCAGTAGACCATATGCATTGGAGAAGACCACTGAATCTGGGAAGTGCAGCAAGCTTCTTCACCAAAATTGCAAGTAACTATCATCACTTAAACAAGTGAAGTGTCCAAGGGTACAACAGTACAAGGGAATAAAGGGACATGGTTTAAATGATTATTCCTAATGCAAAGGCTTCCTAGATGCAAGTCTTTCAAGAAAATCGTATGATATGACTTTTGAATAAAATCCCATTCAGGCAGGAGCCTGGCAAAATACTCTAATAAGAATAAATGCTTCATATCTTCATAAGAAATCACTACACTCTGACCTAGCTATCTTCTGTGTTCACTAACATTTTCCAGGGTGCAAAGAAATGACTGGGAGCAAAAGCAAAACGCAGATAAAACTATAGCTGTCAAGCACCAAGCCAAAAAAACCATGACTTATAAACCCAATGAAAAAAAAAATCAGATAATAAAAGTTGCATAACAAACAAAATATCAGGGAAGAGAAGAATATTATGAAATATGACATACAATCTAGAAGTGAAAAGGAACCAGATCCCAGTAATGTAGGAACATCAGCTGCATTAGGTTTTCCTCCAACATTAGCCGGCACAGGAGAGGCTATATGCAGAAAAAGTTGCTTCATAAGTTTTACCAAATGATCCTTCTCAATGTGTGCATACCTGAATGTCGTAAAAGAAAAAAATCTGAGCCTAAAACAAACTATGATGACTTAAAAGCCAAAGAAAGACAACATTTATTTTTCTGATCAACAAAATGAATCACACGAGAAATGGTTCCAACAAACTGATCCAACACAGTATCAGATGTGCAAAAAGAAAAAGTAGAAGCCCATTAGAAGTTAGCACCAAAGTGCAGTAACACAAATGCCACCCAGAAAAACCAGAATATACCTTTCCACCAATTGATCATATCTCAATGGAAGAGAGACTCCATCACTGCAATTGCTCACACTGTTTGCATCACTTCTAGAATAGCAAGCATGATATCTTCTAGGTAGAAGCTGATGTTCCATGAGTTCTTCACAGAATTGCCCGAAAGTCCTCTGGCACGGTCCAGAAGATAAAAAATGCATTATCAAAAAGTAAAGTTCTTTTATATCTACATGTACATCCTTCTCAACGGCTTCAGCATTCACTGCCTCTTGTTGTTCAACTGAGGCCTTCTCCATTAACATATTTGAAAAACTCATAGGTGCCTTGGTAATGGAAGGCACCACACCTGAGAGTTGATGCTTCCACATATTCACTATTTTCTTATTTAATTTTCTCGCCCAGAACCTGAATTAACCTGAGCAAACAAGAAAGCATTAGTAAATTTTATTTTCTCACGAGAATAAATATTAACATCATTTTACACAAAAAGACAAGCTTAAGTATGAAAAAAAAAATCAACTAGTTTTTGGCATAAACAACACTTACACCAAAAAAAAAGACTGTTCAAGTTACAATTACCATTTTCAATATCAAGGAATTTAAGAAAGTAACTAGATTCTAGATTCCAAAGCATTCTTGCCCCACGAAAGGGCAGGGAAACAAAGAATGCGAGCCAAGAAAAACTGCCAGATTCTTCTTGCTAGAAACACTAACACGTCAACAGTAAGCCGATAAAACTCCCATTTTCAGGTACCAAACGTCAACAACCCCTGAACTTTATACAATAAATGTCCACGGTAAAATGAAAATGCATTTCTGCGAAAAAATTGTTGATGAATTCCAAACTAAATCAGTAAAAATGCTCTCACATTTAAATTTATTGTCGTTATGCAATTTGTAGAGCATTTAGAATGAATATATGCAAAATATCACCATGCCAGGAAGAGAAAAAATTTTCCCAATAGCAAGAAATTACTTTCCACTTCCCCCTCTTTTTGACATAATATATGTAACCATACAATTTCTTTCACATATCCTAACAGAAAAATTGAAATGACCTGCAGCTACCACCGCTAAATTGAAGTGCACAGCCCTATGTAATCAAAACGCATCATCATTCATTCTTTCTCAAAAGTGCACTACACTACACAATCAATACGTTATGCTTAAATCTAACAAAATTTATTCACCTAATATCCACAAAAGATTCAAATGGAAGCAGCAGCTCAACTGCTCATTAAAAATTCCATCTGAAACAATGTGTCCCTCATACTACACTTAAACTCTATCCCAATTCACATTCTCGAAAGCACATCCTCCAATTAATTATCTTAGCTACAGAAACTTCAAAAGGACATTTCTCACTTCCTCCACATCACAATAATACATTTCATTTCTCTGTTTTCATATATCCTCTTGGTGCTCAGCGAAAACCTAAGTACCTAACATCCGAATCAAACGCATAGTGCATAGCATTCCGCATTTAAAATTGCAACACAAATAAAACCATTAATTAACAAATATTAGCATTTAATGACCGACCTAGTTAAGCAAATGCATCACAAATTCATAAATTCCAATTCAAAAAAGCGAAGCGGAAAAAGATATCAACTTCCACATGCAATAATCAGAAATTGAGAACCAGCTAATACTCCCGATAACAATTAAGCAGCCCAAGATCTAATTAACATCAAAAGCACAAAAAAAAAGATAAAGATAAAGAACATAGGGTAAAAAAAAGAGACGAGAAATTTAGGAAGAATTGTTAATTGTAAAGAATAAAGATGTGAGCTTTACCTGAAGAGGGGCTTGAGAGAGAGAGAGATGGAAGTGAGGGCATTGAAATTTGCAGGGAAGTGAGAAAGAAGAGGAACCTTGATGGATTATGATGAAATAATGTATTGAGAAAGATTGATTTGGTTACATTGTGAATGTGTGTAGATAAAAGTGGAGTTGGGAGGAGGTTGGTATATTGGGGTGAGGAAGTGAAAGAAGATGGGAAATGAATTGGAGTTTATAAAAAACTAAGAGCTTCTCCTCTCTTCTCGTCTCTTGTTTGTACGCAGAAACGAATTTAACATTTAATATTTTATAGGACAGATTTAGGCATGGGTCGGAGAAGCACTCTTTTATGTGGGAAGGATGCCCTGGGGAATTCGGTGGAGGTTATTTTCGTCTTTTCGTAGGAGAATAGAAGGAGAACTAACTAAAGAAGGGTTTGGTGGAACGGAAAATGTAGGAAAAATGAGTCTCATGGAATGAAAACAATATAACCAGCTAGCTCTATATAACGAACGCTTTAGGTTTCAGCTTCATGCGAATCAAATTTAAAAATCTGTTACTCACCAGAAAGAAGCTTGCAAGGAAGAATCGAGATGTTTTTTTTATTTTGCAATCACAAAATAAAATTATCCCAATTTTTTAATATTTTTCATAATTCAATTTAATTCACATTACTATAAATAATCTTAATATTAATTTACACTTTAAATTTTAATACAAGTAATAATATTTTAATCAATCAATTTATCTACATTCTAATACACGAGAATTGGCAGAAAGAAATGTCGCAATTATATAGTCAAAAAACTAAAGTTGGCAAAACAAAGGAAAATATTACCCTAACTTGTAGAGAAACCCGTCCACGGTATCTTTGGGAGAGAATTGAATCCAATTGGACATATAGGAAAGATACAGAAGCTTGATTCCACGAAGATTGTTTTGCCATCTCCAGAAAAATATCAGACCATACACTTTGGAGAAAGGATTTGTTTGACCATTTCCAGAAATACATCAAACCATACACTTTGGAGAAAGGAGAAGTCATGAATAATTTATAACATTTCTCATCAGGCGTCAATGAAGCGGATGTCGAAGGTGTGAGGATGTATTTGCCATACATTCAATGCTGCATATTCTTCCAGGCACTCTTTCAACTGGGCTTCACTGTATCCCTGCTCATAGCCAAGCAACGCCAGCAATTAGAAAATGCACTATATCACGTTACATTCCAATAATTATCGCTAATTTGATGACTAACCTTCCTAGAAATCCAGTTGAGTGCGTGGGCATAACTGACATCCATTCTGTTAGTCCTAGCCGCTTCATCTCGTAAGATTGAATAGATATCCGAGATGGCGTCCAGACCTGATCTTTGGCGATCATCAGAATATAATGAGAATTTCGACATTTGCATCAACCTCAGCGCCTCATCTACATCACTCTGAGCAACTGTTTCTGAGAATCGAAGTCTTGCTAAGGCCTGTAAGCAATTAAATCAATTCAGGTGGACATTAATAAAGAAAAGAACAAAGTACCTACAATGCTATTCCTTTGTGTTGTAGGCTTCTTGCATGCTTGTCTAACCTATTTTGTTAACACAAAATTTTCTATCGTAGCAGTAGAAAAAAAAAACAACTGCTTTATATTCAAAACTTACCAGAGTAAGAAATGCCATCTAAATGCCAAATTGTGAAAAAATATATATATAATTAAGGCTTAATCGAATAAGTGGCCTTCTTCCCCCACTTTGGCAAAACAATCATTTAACTAGAACACGAAAACTTACAGATGAGATTCGTAAAATGCTGAGCAGAGTCCTGACAGTTGTGTAGGAATGAGGAGTATTTGATTTAGCTTCTTCTTGCCGAATGCTAGAGTATGCAGTAGCAATGTACTCATCCAACCCCCTAGGAACATAGGGAGATAATCTTCTTGCAGCTGAGATATAAGCCCTGCATAGCATTGTATGACAAATCAGTGAGTAATATGCATCTAGACTTGACCCATTTCTTGCTTGACGATTGAGCAACTGAACCATCCCTAACTGAACCATCCCTAACTTATTTCAGCAAATGTTAGGCATACAGCATGTGGATCCACCAAGTAGAAACCAGAAACTTCTAAATCAAGCATATAACAACTCATACCGCAGAATAGATGGTTCAAGTGGTGCAAAACCAAGAGCAGGAGATTCTTTGTTCTGGTGTACATAGACAACATGTCTAGCCATTTCAAGATCACTATCCATATCCGCTCGATCAAGGATTAACCACAGAAGATCAAATCTTGATAGAAGAGCAGGTGGTAGATTGATATTTTCAGCAGGAGTTCTTCGCAAGTCGTATCTTCCCCTGTAAAATCAATAACATGAACCCACAGTCAACTCATGAAAAAAGAAAAAGAAAGTGCTATAAATGAGCAGCAATAATAACAAATTGCAGTGATTCCAAGTAACATCTCATTGTGCCATGAAGATTAGTACCAGGCTGGATTAGCAGCAGCAAGAACAGCAGTTCTGGCATTCAGAGATGTGGTGATCCCAGCCTTGGCAATACTTACAGTCTGCTGCTCCATAACCTCATGAATTGCTGTGCGGTCTGATTCGTCCATCTTGTCAAACTCATCTATAGCACATATTCCCATATCAGCCAGCACCTGAAACAGAGAAAACTTGTTAATTTAGTTCCTGTAATTTGACAAAGCGAAGTGCTTATTTTCATTTTTGGCAAAAATATACTACTGATAACATGTTAAATCAACAGATGCTATGCTCTAAAACAATGCCATCATATCTAATACATAAACTCATGTAGCAAATAGACTCCCTCTATATTTTAATCAACAGCCCATTTATTAGACAGCCTTCCCAAATACTTCATCTTAAAGTATGTGAGAGAACAAAACAGGAATTGCCCAAAGGCCAAAGCCCATAAAAATCATACCAAGGCTCCTCCTTCAAGGACCATCTCGTTTGTAACAGGATCTTTCTGAACAGCAGCTGTCAGACCAACTCCACTACTTCCTTTGCCAGTAGTATACACACCTCTTGGTGCAACATTTATTATGTGCTTCAGAAGCTGACTTTTGGCAACACCCGGATCACCCATTAAACATATATGAAGGTCTCCTCTAATCTGCAATTTTAATAGAAGACATATTCATCAGCTTATCAAAACAAAAAGAACCAAACACGGAAAGACATTTTGCTTGAAACTGAATTCTTTCTAGAATGATACAGAACATGGCTTTCCCAACACAATTAACAAGCCGGAACTGACACCAGTGTATATCATCTAATCACATAGTAGGTCATGCATTCACCTTCATGCCATCCTTCATCTTACGATGAGGAGCACCAACAAGGAGAAGAAGTAGAGCTTTTTTTATATCATCATGTCCATAAATTTCAGGTGCCAATGACCGTGCCAACTTATTATAAATATCACCATCCTCAGCTAGCCGTGTGATTTGCTCTTCTTCATCTTCTCTAAGCTCATACCTGAAATAGACCACAGTTGATTACATCTGTTGAGATATCTATTGCCTTTCCTATTTATCCTTGGCAAAAAGACCATAGTTCCGCATTTCCCCATATAACTCTAAAAACATAAGAACAAAAGCTGCTTACTCTTCATATTTTTTCTTGAAATGGGTGACAGACATTGCTTCCAAGTATGTATCTGCAACTAAGCCAGCACGAAGTGCTCTAAAACCAGTGTAAGGAATTGGAAGAAATATCCCTGATAACTCAACAACATCACCTGGAGCAACCTAAAAATTGTTGACAAAGGACATATTTTAGTTGCAAAAAAAATAAAAAATAGCAGAAGGATAGAACATATGCAAGGGTGCGCAGTGCACTTTAAAAGAACATAGTTTTCATCGTGGTCTTAAGAAATTCAAATATACCCACCACCGGATCCTTTTACACACACACTCAGCTAGGCGATTAAAATAATAATTTCAGTCTTTGTTACAGCTTTCATAACTGTCCCTACTGCTACAGCTAAACTAAGCAGCCAGACCTATGTTCCATCTATATAGGGTGGACTAAAAGTAAGATAAAATACGATTTCTTTCAGCAGTTTGAGATATCTAACCTTCCTCGTAAGTTCACCCCTCAAATGAACAGTCATAGAGCGTGGAATGTGACCTTTTGGTACATGTTCAGCTAACTCTTGTATTTTGGCCTGCAGAAATTTTTTTTTTTAAATTATAAATCATATATAAAAAAAAGTTCATGGTTAACCATCAGTAGGCCATTTATGAAAGATTAAGCCCTAGTACCTCCTGAAACTTCAAAAATTTTGATGCTCGGAGTTGAAGAATAAGGTTTCCCTTAGCTTGATTTGTTTTGCACTTTTTGGATGGACACTCAAACAAAGGCATGAAAACTCTGGCAGTCACTTCCTGTTTAATTCATGAAGATAACAAGGCTCAACGCTAAATTGACGTCTTCTAAACCAATCAAATTATATATATATATATGGTTAACAGAAAAAACCTTCAATTTTGCAATACCTGGTAAATTTCAAAGCCACAATCTTCACAAGTATACACAGCCACCTGCATCAACGGCTTAACATCCGAACATCGAGTCACAATACCCGATAACCTAACTAGCTGACCAATATTCGAAGCCTTAACCTCTCTAATAGTAAAAGGCCTTCCTTTCGAAGGTGCCCTGATATAAACTTCACTGAACCATCATGAAACAAACAAACCCCAATCAGTAACAACACCAAAACTAATTCCACGAAATTTCCATACTCGTAAATAAACTTACTAGTAACGTTTAATCTCCGGAGGCATCTGTTTATTAGGATCAGCAGCATCCATACTATCAGTAGGATCTTCCGAGTGCTGCGTCATTAATATGTCATGGTCATCGTCTGGGAATGCCTCAGTTGGCTCTGGCATTAGCTCATCAATTGCATCAGCGAAAACTCCTACATATCGTCTCGTGTTTTCGGTAATTCTTTGGAGGAATTCCTCATCTAAATCCTTGTACTATAAACCCAGACACACCATCGTCAATTGTATTAAAAAGCTCCAGTTTCATCTCATTTCAAAATAAACCACGTAAATTGTAAAATCATCAAATGCAAATGGTGAATATGGAAATTACGTTAATTAGGTCCTCAAGGTCAATCTGAACAGCACGAACTTTACGATTTGCAACATCTTGCTGAAAGATAAATTAAAAAGAATTGGTGGTTAAGTTAAATAATACAAATGAAAAATCAAGTGCTAAAATTAGGGTTTGGAGTTTCGAACTTACAAGGATGTTGATATATTTAGCCTCTCCAAATGAATCAGCGAAATTCGAGAGAAAATCCTTAGCGAGATCTGTAAAATTGAAATGAATTTACTTTTTTTCAAAATAAAGAGAGCGAAGAGTGAAAAATTGCAACGGTTAGAGAAAGAGTGGTTTTACCTTTGTCGGCGGTGAAATTCAGGTCCTTCATTTTCCAGCAGGAGAGTTAATTCCCCGAGAGAGAGAGAGAATGGAAGAAACGAAGTCTGGGATTTGACGGTATGATGGGAATGAAATGAGAGATATGGCGGGAAATGAAGTGGGAGAGGAGATAATATGGTGTGAGCGAGTTTAGTGAATGGAAAGTGAGGTCCGTACTTGAATGTCGTCTTTGCCGTCTGATTTGGTTAATTGATTTTAACGGTGTGATTTGAGTTGATGAGTGAAGCAATTCGGGGTAAACGAATTACTCGAATTAGATAAAAGTTAGGCTCATTTATATTTAAATTTGTTTGTAAATAAAATATTATGTGCTGATATTTAAATGAGCTGAGTTAAGGTGGTATTCGGCTCAAAATTTTGCAAATATGATCGTTTAACATTCGTAAATAAATTCGATTATGTATTTAATTTCTTTTATGTTAATTTGTAGTCTTCATATTTTCTCTATATAATTTATTCAAAAATAAATTAATATTAAAATAAATTATATTTTAATAAAATATATAATATATTATAATTAATTATACTATAGTAATTAAAATGACAAAATTTATTATATAACAACTAAAAAATATTTATAGTATTTAATAAATGTGTTAATTTTAAATTTTACATCAAAAAAAATTGTATTTAAATTTTGCTTAGTCAATCTTGAAAAAATTGTGAACAGACTCATTGGCTCCAGAATTTTAAACAAATTTATTCACAAACAAAATTTTGAATTCGATAAACAATTCGGTTCGAAATTGAACTCGTAAAAATTTAAATAAGTCAAAATTAAATACCGTAAAATTTGACTCGACTTAGTTCGGCTCGATTACAGTGTCATAAGCAATTGAATCAAAAAAAACAAGAGAGAATGTGTGGCTGCTGGTATTGGAGCTCGGGACGCTTCTGCCGCAACATAGAACTCTCGCAACATTTGCGATAATAACGTTTTATAAGACGTAACCATTTATTCGGTAACCAATAATGTACAATGTAATTATAAAATCAGAATGCACAAATTAGCCTTTTTTAAAAGAAAAAAGTCAGACTAACCCACAAACCAATGATAGAAAGCTAACATGTTAAAGTCTGTATGTCTCTCTTAGCGTTGCTACGGAGCTAGGGATCGAACTCCGCACCCTCAGTGTGATGGTTGACCCTTTAATCTCTAGACCAACGAACGAATGGTAGAATAAACAAATTAGCTAACAAAATTATTCCACAAAGATCGGCCTAATTATGGCATCGCACTTTAAAGTTTCGTTTTTCTTTCAATCCCACCAACTAAGTTATTTTCACAATTGTCACATTCAAGAAAAACTACTTCCTCTAAGACCACCAACCTACGTAAACCAAACTCTCTCTCACACACGCATTCAAACTGTGTTGTTGAACATTTCACAATTGTGGTGCGTATGGTCATTGACAAGATTCAATCTTCTTGAGTGAGCTCTAAAATATGTTGCATGCACTACCTACATTGCACGATAAGGCATGATACCATAACCACGGTCACGTCTAGTGCTGTTCAATCAATTGTTGTGTGCGAGAACAATCCTCGATTGGATAAAATGTTGTGTTGTTTGTAGGATAACTTTAGATATTGTTTTAATGTTGGCGAGAAGAGGAAAATGGATGTAAGGGTACAAAAAATTGAATGTTTACATGTTTATAGAAAAAATTGGAGGAAGTGTGAGGAGTTCAATCTTAATCTCTTTTAATCCCTTTTTTTAATTTTTTTCCCTTCCAACTTATTATATACGAACAAGTTAACTGTGTTTTTCAATTTATACAATTTGAACACTTTTTATTCAACTGCACTAAAACTTCTAAACAAGTAAATAGTACTGTATTTACCATTGTTTTCGTTCATTTTTTTCCTCTACTATAATTTACTTTGTTTTTCTTTCCATCTTAAATATCTAAAACAATGTTTCAGGATGATATATATTCACTAATCAATAACATTTGTGCAAGATTTGGTAAAAAATTTGAGGATTAACACTACGTGCAATAGGAAAAGAGACACAAACCTATGAAAGAACAACTTTATAAAGCAAAAGAGGAATATAAATCGAACGAATGAACAAATAAAACAATCAAAGGATCAGACAGTGCCATGATATGCTTTTGAATTGTGAACAATAGGAGTTTTTTAAGGCAAAATACCACACGAATTACAATTTCTATCCAAAAGAGATGGAAGTCAGAAAGTAGCCGTGTAAAATTGAATCAAACTTGTGGTTTTAGTTCGAAACTGATAATTCACGGTTCAAAGTTCATATAATTTGGAACTGGATCGTGAACTAGTTGGTTTCGATTTTGGAATCACCAGATTTTACTGAATTGTAACCGGTCCGATTTGGTTTTTGGGTCGAAACCAATGGCTATCAGTTCATGGTTTCTAAAAACTAGAACCAAATTATAAACCAACAAATTTTAACAGTTCGATTTTGATTCCAAAATCAACGAATTGAACCAAGACAACTCTGATTCAAAACATCGATTTTAGTTTTTTTTGTCTTGTCTACCATGAGGGAGTTGCTTGCCTTACACAAAGTAAACTTGCAACAATTTAATTAAAAAAAGATTAATTAATTATTAATTTAAGTTCTAGTTTGGGGCTTTGATGGTTCTCACGTTGTCCTAAAAAACTAAAACGACATATAGCCACGTCGTTTAACACCCACGGTTTTCCTTAAACAGTTAAAATAAATCAATAATTAAAAACAAACAAAACAAATACTTCCTCCATCTCATTTTATTTAATATAATTTTTTAAGTTAAATTTTATAAAAATATTAATTATACTGTAATTTCTTTATTTACCCCTAATAAATGAGTTATTTTTAGTGGAGTGTGAGAAAGATGATCGGTTAGTTATTATTAATGAGTATTAACTTCAAATTTTTAATGAAAACATTTTAGGAAGATATTAGATAAAAGTATATTTTATGTCACATAAAATGAGATATTCAAATGATCTTTTTGCATCACATAAAATGAGACGAAGACGGAGATGGTAGTATATCTTATTAAAAAAAGACAGCACCAAAGTAGTTACAGCGTCAAACCTTTTTTTAGAGGCTTCCTTTATTTTGCAAATTTTCAGATAGAATTTAAACCCGTCAAAAGTCAGAACAGGCAACAGTTTCTTTTCCCTTTTTTTTGTCAATTAAAAGTTTTTTCGCATTCTTTTTTTATTAAAAAAATTCTTATTATTCTTATTTTTTTTATTTTATTATTTTTTCTCACCAGGGCAAGGCAGGCAGCCTCTTTCGTTGAAACTTCCTATAAGGGCATCTCCAACTCTACACCCAAATCCCAAATTAAGGTGTAGGATTTGAGTGTATTTGCTCCAACCCACTCCCAAATCCTATCCCTAATTTGGGAGTGGGGTTTAATTGCACTCAAATTAGGGTTCAAGATTTCTTGAACCCTAATTTGGGTTCAACATATTTTATTAATTTATTTAATATATAAAATTAGTTATGTATTTATATAGTACTATATTTATGTATAATTAATTATAAGTTAATTAATAATTATAATTATTATAAATTAATTAATTAGTAATTATAAATTAATAGTTATAATTAATAATAAATTTGTAATATTTATATAGAATTAATTATAATATTTATGTAAAATTAATAAATAATAATAAGTTAATAATCTTTATATGTAATTAATTAATTAATAATAATTGTGTTAAGAAAATAATTTTTGATTAATTTATTAAAATAGATTAATTATTGTGAGCATTTGACATAAGTTGGTAATTTGAGGGCGGCATGGAAGATTAATCAGTTCG
>CANYCX011271032.1:0-11756 GCA_948193385.1 Breynia disticha f. nivosa
TTTTATTAAAAGAAACTCAAAACAAGTTTTATGTTGATGATCACTGTGATTAGTTAACAAATAAATTTACATATAAAATACATTACTTTCATATTATAGCTATCATGATTATCGTAATATTTACATATAGTCTAAAATAGCTTGAAATAAAGAGATTAATTGATGCATAAATAGTAAATTAATTAAATAACAAGATACTCATTTGTGATGATGAATGAAATGTATATAATTTCACAAAATATATTGTATGAAAAAAAAATTCAAAATATTTAGTGAACATATATTTAGTTATTATTTAAAATATTTATTTATTTTTTATTATATTGTAAATTACAATTAATTTTTTAATAGAATAGATATGTTATAATTTTATTTAGTGAAAATAATTCACTTATAATAAATAGCACCGTAGCATCGCGTGGGTAAAAATGCTAGTTAGGTGAATATAACAAAATCATTCTTAAATATGGCCAAATAGTTAAAACTACATTTGCATCTTCTTAATGCAAACCCGCCTAGTAAATTTCAGAAGACCTTTATACACATGGAACCTAATCATCAAAGACTCCATTACTTCAAACCACTTCACAGAAACTCTAAATATCTATTCTTCAATGCACAAAAGCAATGTTCATGCCAATGATTTCACATTTCCATTAGTCCTAAAAGCATGTTCTTTAACAAACTCTATACGTTTAGGGTCAACCCTTCATTCACTAATGTTTCACTTGGGTTATCAATCAAATGTCTTTGTGCAAACTTCTCTCATAGATATGTACTCAAAAGCATCAAACTTTATGGCTTCGAAGAGAGTGTTCGATGAAATGCCTGACCGAAATGTTGTTTCTTGGAACTCTATGATTTCTGCTTATTGTCGATGTTTGTTGGTTGATGAAGCTGTTTTGATGCTAAATGAAATGAGGGTTCTCAGTTTTGAGCTGAATTCAGCCACGTTTATTGGGCTTTTCGCTTGTTGTGAACTTATTCCAGCCTTGTCAATACATTGCTGCGTATTTAAACTTGGTGTAATCAAGGAGTTACCTTTAAGAAATGCCATTATGAAAATGTATGTTAGGCATGGTTTAGTATGTGAAGCTCGCACAATTTTTGATGCAACGCGGGAAAAATCAGTTGTTTCTTGGACAACTCTTATAGACGGTTATGTGAATATTGGAAATTTGGCTGAAGCATTTAGTGCATTTAACTTGATGAGGAGAAGCATCTGCCTGGATTCAATTGCATTGATGGGGCTCATTACATGTTCTGCAGAACGCGGGAATCTATTGGTAGCTTCATCAGTTCATTGTCTAATTATAAAAACTGGACTTGATGATGATCCTATTGATAATTTGCTTGTGAAAATGTATTCAAAATGTGGAGATGTAATCTCAGCACGAAAAGTGTTTGATATGGTGAGTGAAAAAAGTGTCCTCCTATGGACATCTATGATTGGTGGGTATACACATTTGGGTTATTCTGCTGAAGCATTGGATACTTTTAAGAAGTTTTTGAGAACTTGCATTAAACCAGACAGAGCTACAGTTGCTACCGTTCTTTCAGCGTGTGCTGATTTAGGGATATTAAGCATAGGCAATGAGATTGAAGAGTATGTTTTAGCGAGCGGTTTAGAGAGGGATAGGCATGTGCAGACGTCTTTGATACACATGTTCGGCAAATGTGGGAGTATTGAGAAGGCAAAAGCTGTGTTTGACAGGGTTCTAGTTAAGGATCTAACAACTTGGAGTGCCATGATTAATGGTTACGCTGTCCATGGAATGGGCAAAGAAGCTCTAATTTTATTTCAGCATATGCAGACAGAAGGAATCAATCCGGATTCTGCGACATACACTAGCATATTACTTGCTTGCAGTCATACTGGACTCATTAAAGAAGGAATGGAGTACTTTCAAAGTATGCAAAGAGACTTCGGAATAACGCCGAGCATAGAACATTATACATGCTTGGTTGATCTTCTTGGTCGATCAGGAAAACTTGAATTGGTTTGTACGATTATCAACGACATGCCTGTAAAAGTACAGGTACAAGCATGGGCTGCATTTCTCAGTGCTTGCAGGAAACACTGTAACATTGAGATGGCTGAATTCGCCACTAGAAAGCTCTTAGAACTGAATCCTGATCATGCTGGAAGTTATGTGTTGATGGCTAATTTATATACATCTGTTGGTAGATGGAATGAGGCTGCTGAATTCCGAGGCTTAATAGGAGAAAGAAGATTAGTGAAAGAGCCTGGCTGGAGCCAGATTGAAGAATACAAACTTGAGATGGACAAAAAGAACAGTTAAAATCCAACAACTTGTTATGTTCCTCGCATCTTCTCAACAATGTTCTTACTCTTGGTTTCAAGATGTCGTTTCTTTTCTTCAAGTTTTTCACCCATCTTCTTACCCAAATCAAGCATCCTGGCTCTCGTTCCTATTCTCTTTGGCTTTGAATCATCCTCTTCAGACACCTGACTATTCAGCGCAACGAGGTTCCTGGATGGTGAATGGTTTCCAGAGGCGAAGTCTCTGCTCGGTTGATTAGTTTCTTCGTGTTCACCATTCGCCAGAAGTGGTTTAGTTAGATCTTGCAAAGATTTGCTTCTTTCAATTGATGGAGTGGTTGAACTTGATAGGTGTGCAGCAGCAGCATCAGAAGAATTTGAAACCGGCTGTTGAACGAACTCTGCGTTTGTTATCATTCTTTGCTGCTCGTTTTCTGAACCTCCACTGGTTCTATCTCTACTAGAATCCATCTTGATCTTCGCGTCAATAGCTGGAATTTCCTGATCACCACCGTGATCACTGGCTGTTTCTTGGTTGAGCCACATGAAAGGAGCTACACTACGAGGAACCCAATCATTTTTATCTGCAAACATCCATGGAATGCATGCACTTTCCCAATTTGGAAGCACCAAGGTATCACGTATAGAATTCTGCACCAGAAGAAAACTAGCATCATGGATCCGAGCATTATTTCTTTTGGTGTTTACTGAAGATACACTACTAAAGGAAAATTCTGTAACCTTAAACTTATTCATCAAGAACAAAGCAACTTGTCCATTTGTGATCTTATGTTCCCCAAAGGCAGATTCCAAGCCAAACTCTATGTGGGGCATAGATGTGAAACCAAACCATAACTGATCAGAAGGTGGCGGCTTTATGTGCCATTGCAAAGTTCCACGAAGGGATGCAACTCTTATCGACAAAGATATTGGCATCTGCATTTGAAAACAGGTTAATAAAATGAGTTATGAGTAACCTAAACAATCCATAGAACATTTGCAAACAATTTACAAACCTGTTGCACTTGTTTAGCGATCGAGTTTAACATAGATTTCCATTTAGATGTTGAGTGTGTTGAGGTTGATGCACCTGGATTTAAGTTATTCCAATCTGTATTCAAGAAACAAGTATAAGATAATCATCGGTAAGCATTAATCTCCAATTGCGGTAAAGTTTCATAGCATTAATTCACATGGTGACTGAACATATCTCAAGAAGTAACATAAAAGAGTGGAATTCCATAATGCAATCATACTCTATACATTGGATAAAGCACAATTAAAATTTATACTAACCATGCGTCGGAACCCTTTCGTTTATCTGGCCCTGAGAATCTACATTCCCTTCAGAAAGATTCAGCTGATCACCAATATCTTCAATACCTTCCAGAAGGTCTGAAGGGATAACCTCAGCAGAGATTGACTCTGAATTTGTGTCCTCTGCATCTTTCTGGAAATTCAGGTCCCGAACCTCTAACCTTGTTTCAATGTCCAGTATAATCCCACCGCAATATTCGATATCCATTTCCCATGCCCATGCCTCATTCATGTCTGTAGGAAGAACCCTAATGGCATGTATATGCGGGGGGAGACTCCCAAGGTTTATGCCTGTACATTTCACTTCACCAATGTAACTGGGTATCCTCATGTTGGACAATGTTCTCTGTTATGATTAAACAATAGATGCATCTGAGCATTTGCAACAGTACCCAATTACCATATGCTATTATAAATAAAACCAAACTAAAGAAAATACGTAAAAAATTTAGACAAACATTTTCCTAAAAGAATTTATGCAAATATCAGTGCATAAGGCATGTGGAAAGGCATCGGATACTGTTTTCACATAAACTGCAGACAATTATTAATTCTGACAAGTACAGACCTGTATCCGTGTTTGCAATGAACTCTTCATACTGGTATTGCTTCTAGCATCAAAGAAAAGCCGAGAAATAAGTAAATTTAAGCACAAAGTCCCCTCATCAATATTTAATTTCTCATCAGGTTCTAGATCAGAAGCCAATGAGACAAGACCTTGGCTTGATGACCTAGAATATGAAGGCAATTCTGCATTGTCTTCTTCATAATAGATAGGTAACTTTGCGGCAGAAGGACCCTTTGATGAGCTACCTGACAAGATAGAATCATTGATTGAGCGACTCTTTTCATTAGCCTTCCTCTCTTCACGCACCATGAAAGAAATCCCCTTGTGTTCAGAAGCTTTTTTTGCAAGCTTTTTAAAAAACACACGAACCTTGGAATTTGATCCAGAATCATCAAATTTAGGAAGGCTAAATGTTGACTCGGTACTGCAAACTACTGAAGGCTTAAAAAATGAAGGGTAACTAGTATTTAAGGATGTCAAATAATTATGGAAATCTTCATTCAGCTTAGTGAACCAATTAAGTTGATCATTATCTTCACGAGAAGCAAGACGTAAGGCTTTACACCAAGACTCCTTCTCCCAGGAAGTTTCGAGGTAAATATACAGTACTGTGCTTCCATGGTATATTGTTGAACCCTTGCTTTCTAATTTTATGGGGAATTTCTTTGCCCTGTGATACCACAAGTAGTTGTAAAAGAATCAATAGCATTTTCTTAAAAGCAGACCAATAAAAAATATATAGAAAGAAAGAACAAACTTATCCTAAAATTGGTACTGACAAGTAAAGAAGAGCATTCCGCAATACGGACATGTTAACACAACAAATGACAGATACAAAACAAGAAAATGCAGCATTAACCAGAAGAGAAAAGAATCCAGAATGCCACGGTACCATTTTCTTGAGGGAAGTAGTGAAGCCGAAACAGTTTCTATTCTGCAACCCTTCAATGAAATAGTTGTAAGGCAATTATCTGAACCTTTCAAGATAAGAGACTGATCCTTGATTTCCGCATGTTTCCGAACAGGATTAACCTCAAAAAACTCCTTTTTCTTCTTTTGCTCTTTTGGTGCCACCAGCCAATTCTTAGGAACATTTTCTGGTTCCAAAACCCATATGAATCCCTAAAGTAAGCCAACAAGTAAATCGTAAACAAAATGTGAACTAGAAAAGTAAACACTGAATAAATGCACGCTTTCATCTCCGCAACAAGACCAATAAGTTCATGCATAAAATTCTAGGCCTACCGCGACGTGTCTCGTCCTGACTCGAAAACAAAGAACACATAAGGTCACTCTTATTTAACTCTAAAGCACATTAAGACTAATGCTCACAATTTGATTCTAATTAATCAACATAATGAAAACTCCCCTACAGCAACAAATACTCATACATGAATGAATAATTGCCATTCTATTCACCAATCATTAACATTAACAAAACAATACCAACAAACTATTCTGTAACCTTAATCAAATAACAGAACATGTAATCAACCCAAAAACTCAATAAGCAAGCAAAATTGCGTTTAACGAAACTAAACAAAACCCATAAACAAGAAAAACTTGTTTAAAACACAAACCTTCTTGTTATAAGCAAACTCAGGAGACTCGTGAGGATCAAGGTCTTTCAAAGATGAAGTATCATCCAATTTCCTTTGCTCAACTTGAACCTTTCGTTTCAATCTTCGAATCAAAACAAAAAACCCAAAAGCTTCCAAAACAAAAAGAGTTCCAACACCAACTGAAAACCCAATAACAAAAACCAATAACATATTCGACATCTTCAGTGAAGAATGAAACTTTCAAGTCAGATCAAGTGAAAACTGAACTGGGTTGTTAAGAAAAAAAACATATTTGGTTGTAGAGTTTGGTTTTTTAAAGATTAATACAGGTAAAGTTCGAAACTTGTCAATGGATAAGTTGAGAATGCGCGTTTGCTTGATCGTAAGAAATGAAAGACGGAGAAAGAACCGTCTTGGTTGGGAACCAAAAACCAAGACTTCCAAGTCCAGCAGTTACAGGAACTATTGGACCGCATGCCGCTTATATCCGTTAATTATGTGTGTCCCGGTTTTTACATGGATGACATCTCTAATAATAACAATTCAAAAATACAATTTTTAGAAGTTAATTGAGTAATTAGTGAGTATATTTTTTAAAAAAATATGGTAAGTGAGATTATAAAAAGTAAACATATTTAAAAATAAATGTTAAAAATATATATTATAATTAAAATGTGTGCCTCCATGTAATAATCCTCCGTTTGCTTATCTTTATGTTTTTTTTTGAACTATTTTTGCCTTTCAGCATTTTTTTGGAATATATTTCATTCGTATCATCATATCATTAAATTATATAATTTTTAAAGAAATTGTATTAGTTAGAATGTTATAAAAATCAGACCAAATCGACCAATCGAATCGGTAAATCAAACAATAGTTTGGCGTTGATTTGCCTTTAAACCGGCTTGTAAGGAAACCGATAAAAACTACAAACCGATGAACCAATAAAATAGATGAGTTTAAAGTATTTAAAAAATAAAATAATTTTAAAATTAAATAATTTTGTATATTTTATATATATATATTTATTTATATTATTTTTAAATTATATATTTAAACAATAAATTACTAATTCAACCAATAAACAACCACTCAGTTTTCTTTTCAATTCGATCACCACTTTGATTCAATTACCGCTCAAATTATGATAATTTAAAATACCTTTAAAAGTAATTCCAAGAAATGATGTTTGTTACTTTATGTTCATCCAAAACGAGTTATCCCAAAACGAGTTATCGCAAAACGCCTAGCATAACACGTTCTTATCATTAGGTTAGATAATTTCGTATGTAGTCTATTTATTTATAACTTATATAATTTAAAAACTAAAAAATTTAAATTATATAATTTTTTATTATATAATAAAAAAAATTAAAAATTATATATTTTATGTAACAAAATGAAAATATTACATAATATTCATCTGTCGTGATTTGTACTTTGGAAACTTATATTTATTCAATTTCAAACATGAATGAATAGTTTGAATGTTGGCAAAGGTAAAAACGAAATTTGGACTCGCAGTGCATTGGAATCAACAAAGAACCTACGCATGGTGGTTTTTGTCATAAATTTGCAGCAAAATAATCTAATCTGTCATATTCCAACATTTTTCTCTGGCAAAGGCCCTCTTGCAATAACTACAGATTGTCATAAATGGAAGCATTTCAACAGGGACACACTATGAAATTGCAGAATAGAACAGTCAAAACTGAGATATTGGGACAAAAACCAGTCCATTTACATATCTTTATAAGGAACTAGGCAAAAATATCAACTGAAGAAACTAGTTGAAGATTGACTCTTATGACACAAGAGCTTCAAAGTTTACAGAAACAAAAGAGGAATGTACATGCTTATGTTACAGACTTCTGAATTTCTCTCTTATGCTATAAGTCCCGCAAAAACTAAAACAACTCAATCTGCAAAACCCCTCTGATATTAACAACTCAATTCATTGTTTTTGTTACACCAATTTCACTTTCATGGGTGACAATGGTTGTACTGAGTATCATATCATACACCTGGTTTCTGCACACACTTCGAACTGGAGCTTTCTTAAGAGAGAAATTCTTATGGCGGTTGCGGATATATTTCCCAAGCCAAAACACGGGAGAAGAAAATAAGTTAGGGGCACTCACCATTAAATGGTTGAGTGATAGGTGAAAAAGTTATAGTCATGGTGCTGGACATTAAGCTGCTTCAACCAGGAATCGGCAGCGCTATTGAGAAACATGATTCTCTCGTAATCTGATGTCTCCTGGTTCAGCCACAGATCCCCTTGTACCTTGTAACTAGCCAGTCCAAATGGAGGAACAGAAATTCCACCACATTGGCCTCCTTTAGTTTTGCTGTCTTTTAATGATCCAATAGTGCCCAAGGACCCAGCAACATCCTCATACTCGTTTCTGTAATCTGCAGAGTCAATACACACAGAACCAGAAGGAAAATTTAAAGCTCTGTGATAGCAGTAACAAAATCATTGAAATAAGAAGATAATGCTTAAAGGGATATGTCAAATGACATAATGAAGCATCGTGCTCGCTGTATTCATTGGTGGTCTAAAATTGACAATGTAGAAAGCATGGTTATAGCAGAGGTAGCATTTCATTTCAAGTGAAAAAAATGAACTTATACTCCAGCAAAGGTTGACAGAGGAAGCATGTTTCGAATATCTAACAATAGTTGCCATTGATTAAAAAAAATCATAATTTATAACTGATTCTCTGTATCAAAACTGCCTATGGCTTAAGATATGTGCGAAATACTGATCATTTCTCCAATTTTTACAGTGTTTCATACAAATAAGACTGAAGATGGTGTGTTATGTTAGGCTCAACTCAGTGAACAACATGACCTAAATTTCTGTCTATATTCAAATCTTTATAGTATGGAAAATTCATCATGCAATAAACATGGTCATTTGCCGATTTTACATAATGTCCTCCTTAAAATAAGAGCATTAGGATACTGAAAAATGGAAGAATTAGATTGGTTTGACAAATTAAAAAGGTAACATCAGACACGTACCTTGTAAAGATGACGACAAAGTATGAAACGTCAAGAAGCATGCCGACAAATCCTTCTCATTTATCCGAGATGGAATATGATAAATGGGATACCTAATCAACAGCGAAGATCTTACCGTTAATGATTCATTAAAAACATAAAACAAAATAAATTCCTGAACTGAGATCACATTCAGATTATAGCAAAAATACCAAAAAGAAACAGAAAGCGGCAAGAAACAGTAATTGGCAGAATCGAAGGCTTTGACATTCATGCACTTAATTAGTCATATTTAAAGCAAAAGTACAGTGCATGATGCACAAATTTGCTATAGAACATTCACAAGGCGATCGACTGATTTACGCTGTGCCGTTACAACTCTATCCTTCTATCCTTTTGTTTGATCTTCTACGAATTTAGATTACAGAAGGATAGAATATGTAAACTATAACATATTGACACTCTAATGGAAAATTCACAATCAAGAGATGTCAATGACATGTAATGAAGATGGTTCTTACAGTCTACTCTTTTTGGCTTGAATATTAACAATTTTTTTCTTTGAAACTCCTCATTGTAGTCCTTGCTACTTTTTGCGTCGTGACTTTTCTCAATTGCAGGATACACAATACTTACCTCAAGGTATATTTAATTATAATGCCTTAAATGTCGGTATTGAAATTATTACAAGATTCCGTGTATAAGCAGAATGAAGTAAATTGGTCACATTGCCAAGTCAGCTTTACGTCCATTCATTGTAGTGTTGGAATACAATCCATATAATCAATAAAACAGGGAACATAACCATGAAAAACAAGCATGAAAATGGCAAATCATTATTACCAAGCAATGGCCATCCAACTAGCTGGAGAAAGATCCAAATTTCTCAGTGTCATAAGGCCTGGATTTGTCATGGCTAATTGAGTCATCTGAAACAAATAATAAATCAGAACACCACATATCACACACAGGAAGGTTAGGAAAAGAAAAATATCCCTGCCTTTCCCTTCCTAATTTTATTTTCCTATATCAAGCCATGTGGATTGGTCATACTCAATATGGCCATCAAATGAACCGCTAAAATAGAACAGAAAATCAAATAACCTTGGTCGAAAGTGGAAGCCTCCAGTAAGGAGAACATAACTCAAAGTATTGCATATAAAGATGACCATGTTTGTCTTTAACAGGCAAAGAACTGTCATGCTGGAAGCCAGAATCCTCATCGGACATGGTATCCCAAGTTTTGGTGGAATTGTTGCTCATGGACCTTGACAACTTATCATCATATATGCTGTCATCACTCCACAAATCACTTTCGAATTCGACTGCATCACTGTACTCTCTCGAATTCCTGCAAGAAGAAAACTTTACTTGCCAAAATTCTTTCTCAACTACAACTTTCAAAGACCAAGAACAAACAAAATTACAATCTTTCATGAAAAATCAGTAGTCACCAGCGCCAAAAGATGGAGGGTTCAACACAAATTATACAATGTAACAAAAAGTTTCAATCTTTTCCCCTAAAGCTTGAATCTTGCCAATGACATGTGAATAAAAAACTACCCATCGCAAAATCACGCAATACTTCACAAAGCACAACGAAAACAAACAGAAAAGAAACATATAAGCAATGTAATTATGAAGAGAAGTAATGTTGAAAACCTGGGAGAAACAGAAGACTTGTTGGTGTAAATTTGAATAGCAGATAGGTAAGGAACATGGTATTGTGCGATAGTGTCTCCAGATTCCAATTCAACACGAGTGCCAGCACCAAATGCACTCCATTCATCGTAGCATTTCCATAAATCTTCCAACGTAAAATACTCCACCACTTGATTGTTCCCATGCGCCTGCCATGAACAATTCATACTGCCTACCTTCTGCAATATTAAATTACAGTTTTATAAACTATTAATTTGAGAAACTAATAAGTAATAACTAAAGTAAGTTGAAAAAAATGTAAGTGACATAATCATAAGCTTGAAAAACTTTTTCCAACTTTGTAACGTGTAATGATCCTATTTAGACGTGGGTAATTAGTAAATATTAGAATTTGTAATTGGTTTTGTCTATTGAGACTATATATGTGTGAGACCTCATTTAAAGGAATCAATCAATTAATCAAAATATTACAATTTCCCTCTTTACTCCCGTCCTCTCTCCTCTCCTCTCCTCTCCTCTTCTTCTCCCCCTTCTTTGCTTCTTCTTTTTTCTACTTTCTCAAACCTCTCTCTCAATCTTATATCTCCCTCTCTCTTTACCTAATTTCTATCATTCTCAAATTTAGGATCCTGACATTTGGTATCAGAACGGTCGATTCTCGGAATGGCCGAAGATTCAAGAATAGCGTCTATAGATGAAAGCATAAAGAAATTGGAAGAAGAGTTTAAAAGGTTCCAGGAAGATCAACAAAAGAAATAGGATGCAAATGCACAAACCCAAGCTAAACAACAACAAGTCATCCAAGATCAATTCCAAGCTATACTAGAAGCTATTAACCGTAACAATGACCGATCTGTTTAAGCCAAAAAATCACCTACACCTACAAACGATACACTCACTCAAACCACTACAACTTCCTCCTCAGCATCCCACTCAGACAAAGGTATATTCCCAACTCCACCAAATAGCCAACTACAGACACCTGTACAAGCACCTGTACAACAACCAAACAATCAAATCAGGCCATTCCAAAATAACCAAACGAAAACACCTACCGCACTCAACCTAACGACCAATAAACTACCAAACACAACCGCCTCATTTTCTCCGCCCCATTCGGACAAGGGCATTCTCTGCAACTGAAACATCAAGAAGTCGTGGGTAAGTGCACTAATTTTATAGATACTTGCTGTCGACTATTTCAACACATAGCGCAAGTGCACGCACCAAGTAGTATAAAACGAGTATTTAGACTCGAGTATCGAACCTAAGGAAACTTGTCATACATACTAGCGACATTTTCAATCGGTTATCTAACAAATTTGTATTTTGAGAAGAAAGTCGAATTTAAAGG
>CANYCX011271312.1:0-13728 GCA_948193385.1 Breynia disticha f. nivosa
GCAATGAAGTCGTCTGTTTTCTCTCCTAGAGCCTGAGTCAATCTGGATATGTCCACTATACTCACCTCCGGTTCACTTTTGAAGAAATGCATCCCTTAGGAGTATATTCTGATAATTTGCGTATCCGGAAAAACCTCCGCATTGTGTGGTAAACCTGGCAACGTGCTCTACCGTGGACTGCCCTCCTTCCCCTGAAAACAAAGCAAAGTTAGGGAGTTTTACTCCTTTTGGAAACAGTTCTCTGTCTATATACTCTGCATATGGCTTTCGGAACTCTGGCCTCGCCACTGGGCGAAACCCTGGGCCCAACAAATCCTGCACCACTTCTCGTACAACGTTGACATCTACCGGCCCCATGTTCCCACCACATAGCGTGTGGGCGAGCAATGACGAATTCTACCGCAGGGGCATTCTTTCAATCCGTAATTCATTGCCCCCAAGTGAATTTCCCCTGGTCGTGGTGCCATCCCCTTCATACGATGCTGGTTGAGTAGATGGCCCGATGTACCCATGGACACGAGCGACAGGCTTTGCCCCTGGCAGAGTCAAAGCCTTGGGTGCTTCTTCCTCTTATGCGGAGGCTGATACACAGGAGTGACGACCTGCTTTCCTTTGTCTCCAGTTTCTGCATCGGCCTTAACCTCTTGTCCCACGCCCGTTTCTGCCTTTCCTTCTATGTCAAGAGGGATAACAGTCTGTGGTTGGGCAATGGGGTCCGACCTTTTTTGGGCTTGGACTCCGTCAATCAAATATATCTTTGTGGCATGCCCCTTGTCTAATTTTTGGTCAGATCCATCCCGAAACATCCATGCCAACTCCTGCGTAGCGTGAGGCACTAAGCTAGCAATGGATTGCGTTATGGCCTGGGTCATCATATGTGTAGCCAGACCCATCTGCTACTTAATCATCACCGACAACTCGACAAGCAGTGTCTTATTTTCTGACTCTTGATCCTTGTGCATCTGCATCATTGTGGAGCTATGTGGTTCCTCCACATCTTTGGCATCGATTTCTCTATTCCTCATTACTACCATTATCAAAAAACGTCCCGCCGACTGCGTGCCAAATTGTTTGCCTCAATTGAAATGGCGATAAATTCGTCCTTTCCTAACAACGCAAGTACAAACAGTGTTAGAAAAAATTAATTATGAGCGTGCCAGGAATTTAACGTTGTTCCAAACCAAAAAATAAATAAAAGTGCACGAAAATCTGAAATATGAAAATCAAACAATTGCAATTTGAGAAAATTAGGACGATCTTTTTCCTAAGGGTCCTTGACTCAATGGATTAAAATCTTCAATTTGACAATTAATAAAATAAACAAGAAACAAGAAAATGACTGAAATCGAGAATTGCTAAGACAATAAGAAAATGTCACTGGTTACAATGAAGTAGAATGTGCTACTGTATTTCTTTCTGAATGTTTGAAAAAACGGTCCCTTTGTGCCCATGCTGACTTTTGCATTTATAGCTTCATTTTCCTTGGGCAACAAAATTAATTAGATCCTAATTTACCTTCTTTCCTTTCTAGACCAATCAAATCCCTGATTAAAACTTCCTTTCTTTTTCCAAATAATCTGGCCAATTAATTTACAAATTCGCGCGTTGACTTTTCGATAAAATGTCCATGGGCCGAATGCAAGGCTTGTTGTCTTTATGGGCCGCATAATTTTGGTCCAAACAAAGCCAAAACAGCAGAACACAAAACACATCCATCAATAAGAAAGTTGAGGCAATTACTTAGAGTAGCAGTATTTCAATCCAAATTAATCCAAATCCAAAATAAAGAAAAATCCATGAAATTCCCCAAATTTTATCACCAAACACACTCATTTCAATGACACCCATTCAATTTCATGATTGAACATATTACTCATTAGAACCCAGCATCCCAAAATTCCATAAATTCAAATTGATGCACAATAGGAGATTACAATACCTTATTGATGGAATGCTCTGATTTTTGACTCAACTAACTTGCTAAGTACAAAGATTTATGTAGATTGGACAAAAGGATCCCTTCAATGCCTGGCGATGATGCTTGAGAGAAAAAAATCTGATGAATCGGCGTTGCTCTTGGATTGTGCTTAGTAGTTTCTTTGTGAGTGAAGGAACAAAGAAAGATATGGTGAACAAAACGTGCATAGCAACAAGGTAGGTTTATTTTTTCTTCTCATTATTTATGTACATGCACTAAAAAACTTAAAACAAGCTTACCCTCCATTTAAAATTCACTGTTAGTGTTAAAGACACTCAACATATCGTTATAATAGCTAAACTTTATATAAGGTAGAAGACAGTAATCTAAAAAAATTAAAAAGATCGTCCTAATTGCAACTTAAATAAAATCGTTTAAACAAATTACCTGATGAAAATAAGAACTAAAGAAGAAAGAAAAATGACGAAAACAACAAGTTTAGCTCGACAAAAAACTGCTTCTCAATTGACATAGATAGGATCCTTCAGCTCCACTTCATCCACTTTTTCGAATTGAACTCCTTCATAGAAAGGCTTAAGTTTATGACTGTTAACTTTAAATATCTTTGAAGTTGATAAGCTCTGAATTTCCATTGCACCATAAGGAAAAACATTAGTCACGACAAAAGGTCCAACCCAACAAGAGTGTAACTTACCTAGAAATAATTTCAGCTTAGAATGATACAAGAGCACTTTTTGACCAACTGAAAATTCTTTTCGAATAATCAATTTTTCATGGAAAGCCTTAGTTTTCTCCTCATAAATTCTAGAGCTTTCAAATGCATCATTCCGAATTTCTTCCAATTCTTGGAGCTGTAATTTTCTGTGATAACCTCTTTCATTAAAACTCATATTGGACTGCTTTACATCCCAAAATGCTCTGGTTCCAATTCAACGGGAAGATGGCAAGGCTTACCAAACATCAACATGTATGAAGACATGCCAATGGGTATTTTATAAGCTAAACGGTATGCCCATAATGCATCTTCAAGGTGTAAACTCCAATCTTTTCGAGTCGGACTGACCATCTTCTTAAGAATAGATTTGATTTCCCGGTTTGAAACCTCGGCTTGTTCACTTGTTTATGGATGGTAAGTTGTAGCTAATTTATGCGTCACTCCATATTTCCTCAAGAGCATGTTAATTGTACGATTGCAAAATGGTTTCCGTGGTCACTAATTAAAGCTCTTTGAGTACTGAACCTGCTGAATATATTAAATTTAAGAAAACCTAAAACTACTTTAGAATCATCAGTCCTGGTGGCTTTAGCTTCCACCTATTTTAAGACATAATCTAAAGCCAATAAAATGTACAAATTACCAAAAGATGAAGGGAAAGGTCTCATAAAATCAATCCCCAGACGTAAAAAATTTTGCAAATCAAAATTGGAGTCTAATGCATTTCATTTCGCTGGAATAACCCACAATCCATATTTTTCTTGTTGTTCTTCTTACTCCAAAGTGACCGCCACAAGCCTCTGAATGCAAAAAAGTGAGAATAGATGAAATTTATGTATATGGCACACCTCTTCTAATCACTTGATCAACACATATCTTCTACAAATACGGCTCATCACAAATAAAATATTTCACATCACTTTTAAGCTTATCTTTCTGCGCCTTAGACATCCCATTTGGAAGTATTTTTGTGACCAAATAATTTACCATATTTGCAAACCATGGTAGCTTTATTGCTGCAGAGAAAATTTGTTGATTTGGAAATTTTGACAAGTCGCACCATATGGCATACGACTTAAATGATCAGTCACTTTATTTTCACTCCTACTTTTATCTTTAATCTCCAAGTTAAATTCACTTAATAAAAGAATCTATCGCATCAACCTCGGTTTTTACTGTTTCTCTAACATTAAATAGCAGAGTGCAGAATGATTAGAAAAAACCACTACCTTGTTCACAAAACTAAGAGCGAAACTTTCTAAGGCAAAAACAACTGCCAACATTTTCTTTTTTGTTGTTGAATAGTTCATTTGAGCTTCACTCAGGGTCATGGACACATAATAAATAAAATGCGGTGATCTCCCAACTCATTGGCCTAAAACAGCCCCTACAACTTGATCCTCGCATCACAGATAATTTTAAACGATAAGTTCCATTTTGTAGGCTGAATTATTAGAGATGAACTTAGAAGCTGTTTCAGCTTATCAAATAAGTCCTTGCTGTCCTCAGTAAACTCAAAACTGAAATCTTTCTACAGTAACTTGCATAAAGTAGTGGCAATACACAAAAAATCTTTTATAAATCTCTGATAGAATTCTGGATGTCCTAGGAAAGCCCAACTTTCTCGCACACAAATGAGATAAGGAAGAGATTAAATCATATCAACCTTGGCCTCGTCAACTTCTATGCCTCTTGCAAAAACAGCATGTCCCAACACAATGCCTTGCTCGACAATCAAATGAAAATTTTCGAAGTTTAGAACCAAATTTGATCCAACACAGCTCCTCAACACCAATTCCAAATAATCTAAGCAACAATCAAAGGACTCTCCATGTACAGTGAAGTCATCCATGAAGATTTCAATTATTTTCTCGACATAGTTAGGAAAAATACATAACATACACTGTTTGAAAGTCGCAAGTGCGTTGCAAGCTCCAAATGGCATGCGCCTGTATGCGAAAGTTCCCAAAGGACAGGTAAATGTGGTTTTTTTCCTGATCTTTTGGCGCAATTGTTATCTGAAAATATCCTGAAAAACCATCCAAAAAATTGTAGTAGGATTTTCTCTACAACCACTCCATTATCTGATCAATCAATGAAAGAGGGAAATGGTCTTTTCAATTTACCAAATTTAATCTCTTGTAATCAATACAAACTCTCCACCCATTTTGGACCTTCATAGGAACCAATTCACCTTCTTTATTTTCTATCACAGTAATACCAATTTTATTTGAAACCCACCTGAACCAGACTCACCCAGTCACTGTCAGATATTGGATAGATGATTCATTCTTGGAGTAGCTTCAAAACTTCTTTCTCTACCACCTCTATCATTGGTAGATTCAATCTTCTATGTGGCTGTCTTATAGGCTCCTTCGTCAAGTAAAATTTGGTGCATACAAGTAGATGGAGTGATTCCTTTAATATTTGCGACTGTCCACCCTATGGTTGTCTTATAATTTTTCAACACCTGAATCAATCTTCCCTCTTAGTTGTCACTCAATTTACTTGAAATAATGACTTGCAAAGTATCTTGATCTCTAATGTACACATACTTGAGATGTGCCGAAAGCGGTTTCAACTCTAATACTGGTACCTCCAAAATAAAAGGTACTAGTTTTTCATTAGCTACTGACAACTCTTTGAAAGAAATGCTCTTGCTATTTTTTAATTCAATAAAATCATTCAATGTTTGCATACAATCCTACAAAACAGAATTAAATTTTATTTCATCACTTTGTTTCATAATATATTCTCTATTTACCATGCCCAACTCATCATTGCCATCAATGTTAAAAGAATATTGTGCTGAAGAGTCAACCAAATCAACTGAATTCATAGGAAAATCAATGTTAGGATATCTCATGGGTTCATAAATATTAAACTGAACTACATTACCATCAAATTCTGTTATTAAAATACCACTATTAACATCTATTTTGGTTTTTACAGTTTTCAAAAATGGTCTACCCAACAAAATTGGTGTAGACTTATCATCATTTTCCATATCCAAAACATAAAAGTCAGTTGGAAAAAATCAAATTTTCATTCACTTGAACAATAACATATTCAACAACACCTTTGCGATAAGCAGTTGATCTATCAACCAATTGAATTACCTTCCTATTATTTTCCAAAGGTCCCAAATTAAGAGTAGAGTAAATGTAATAAAGCATTACATTAATTGATGCTCCTAAGTCCAACATGGCCTTTTCAATTTTTTTACCACCAATAGTGCATGGAATGTAAAACATACCTGGATCCTCGCAATTTTTATGTAGTGTTTTGCTCTGAATGATAGTTTAAACATTTTCTCCCAGTTTTAGGTTTCTACCTTTCTTCATTTTTTACTTCCTCTTTACTGTACAAAGCTCTTTTAAAAACTTGGCATAGCAAGGAACTTGCTTAATTGCTTTCAAAAGTGGAACGTTTAGAGCACATTTTCAGAAAGTTTCATACCAATCAACATTAGTTTCATATTTTTTATTTTTAGTCAAAGCCTCAAGAAATGGAGGTACAGGTTTATATTCAACTGGAGAAAGTTGAGAAGACTTACCTACAGACCTGTCTTTTTCTTGAGATTTTGAATTTCCAGTAGCCATTTCTGGCACCTTTTCCTCCATAATAGGTATTGGTTGGTCTTTTATAGGCTAATTTACCTCTTTTCCACATCATAGTAAAATTATACTTGCATTTTCTTTGGGATTGATAATTGTTTAAAATGGCAATTTATTGGAATTTTGTGAATCCAACCTACTTGTTCAAGTAAACATTTGAATCACTTTATTTTCCAAATTATGAATGCTAGACTTTGTTTCCTGCTGTAATTTAATTGTATTTGTAGCCAAAGACTTCATAATATTCTTAAGAGAGATGCTTGGTTCAGAATTTTCAGAGTTTTGCTACTGTCTTTGATGAAATTGAGGCCTATTTTACTGAAAATTTATTGTTTACTGGATCGTTGATGAATTTCCATAGCGAAGGTTGGGATGATTTCCCCACCTGAGGTTGTAGGAGTTTGAAAATGGATTATAATCAAGTTGAGGCTACCCCAGGAAATTTTCAGCTGTATTTACTTGCTCCACAAAATCATCCTAAAATTTTAGGCACATATCTGTTGGATGTCCAACCATTTTATATATACCACATGTCTTAACAACTTATTTTTTTCCTATTGCCATATGTCTTACCAGTGATGTAAGATGATCAAGCCTCTTTTCTATAGAAGAATCATTCAGCTCATTTATTCTTCTTTGAGAAGAGTCAGTTTAAACTCTAAATTACTGAGAATTGGAAGCCTTGTTAGCTATCAAAACACAAACATCTTGTGGTGTCTTGTCAACTAATGCACCACCACATGCTGCATCTATCATATTCCTTTTGATAAGTAGCAAACCTTTATAAAAATAATGGATAAGTAACTGCTTAGTAATTTGGGGATGCAGACAACTCACACATAATTTTTTAAAGTGCTCCCAATATTCATGTAATGATTCTTTGCTTTGCTACTTTATTCCAGAAATTTTTTTTCTAATGCTAGCTGCCCTTAAAGCTAGGAAGATTTTTTCTAAAAATTGCATCTTCATCTCACGCCATGTAGTAACACTTCTTGATGGGAGATAGTATAAGCAGTCTTGTACAGTTTCTTTCAAGGAAAATGGGAAAGCCTTAAGCTTAATTTCATCTTTGGTAACACCAATTGGCTTCATTATTGTATATACTACATGAAATTTTGTTAGGTGTTTATGTGGATCCTCCCCTACAGTACCACAAAACTGAGGTAGTAGATGAATTAAACCAGAGTTTAACTCAAAAGTTGTATTAGCATTCAAGTTTGGATAATGAATGCAGTGAGGTTGTTGTGTCAAGTCTGGTGCAACAAGCTGTCTTAAAGTATAATTTTTTGCCATATTGTCTTTTGGGTATGTAATGCATTATCAGGTTCAACTACCTCAAATTCTGTCTCAACAAAATGTCCTTCTGGTTCAGTTTCAAGAAAATGTACTAGAGGTGGAATTTGACTTTGTGAATTGTTGAATTTTCTGCTTTTAGTCTCCTCTCTAATTAGTTTAGCATTTTTCAAAATCTCAGAGTAACACTGCAAAGTTTTCTACTACGAAGACCTTGTAGTATACATACACAGAAAGAACTCCTCAACAATGGAGGCAAAATTTGATGCTGCTATCGTCTGCAACCAAATTAAAATTGAACCAAACACCAAACAAAATATAGTTAGTATCCCACAAGGAGTTGGTTTGTTTAACGTACAAAAAAATAAACAATGAAATATAGAAAGGGGGTTTTCGAGTAAAATTATTGAATTGTGATAGAAATTAACCGAACTAAAAATATAAACAAAACAAGACAGTAAATATTAAAATTCAATTAAAAGTGAACCTTGGTTTTAGATCACTTTCACCAATTGAACTACTATTGTTCATTGATGCTTAAAATTATCAATTTATTTATTCAAACATTCATTACGATATTTTTCAATACCGATCTTTCCTTGGGAATTATTTCATAAAAACATGTATTTAAACAAATTCTAATCAGTTAACAACTTTAGACACGATCTTAAAGTTTAATTAACAGTCATCATTACAAAATCAAAAGATCAACAAACAGGATAATAGACATATGATGACATATTTAATCTTGATGACTATTTTTTCTAAGAGCATGTGGATTCTGACACAACAAACACACAAGTCCTTAGTTTCTACCAATAGGTAAAGTGACTGTACATTTACGTGTACAACATTCAACCTAGAAGCAAACTATTTTAATTAATTAACTAACTACACACCTTAACAATGAATCAAAATGATCAAGTAAGCAAAACAACAAAATACTCAATATAAGAATATAATTCAACTGCATTGAAGAACTTAAAATGGCTTGTATTCCCCTCAACTAAGATAAATAAAATTAGCCACTCATGGCCATTATAGTCAACTTAAAATGTTGTTCTCCAGCTTCTTCAATTTTTCTCTGCTTGAAAAGTTTTGAAGGAAAAAAAAAAGAATCTTTGTTTTTAGTTTATTTTAGCTCATGTCCTAAAAAATCAAAACTACCCAATTAAATAGATCCCCTTAGTTCTTTTATGCATGCATCAAGTTTGTAGTTTCCTGATCTTCTCATTTAAATTCAAAATTGAATTGGATAGAATTCTTCCAAAGCATATGAATAGCACCTTAATTCACTACTTTATATCTTGAACCATTTCATATTTAACTTCAATTTCAGTCCTCAATATATGCTCAACAACAACCTCCATTTTTCTCCTTAAACATGCTAAGAAGTGCAAATTATCTTCCTTCATAATTCATGGACCTATTGCTACAAAAGATATTTAATCTTAGAAAAATATAGCAATTGAAGTACATAAATGAGCGTAATGAGTTGTAAAATAAGAAACATTAAATAAAAAATCAGTGACAAGTATGGGCATGATCTGGTATGCATTGATTTATTTTAAAGAGCATAAGAGAAGCAAAGGAATTACTTGCTCTCAAAGAGAGAGAAAATGTCACCAACCACTCCATCAGTGAACTAAGAAGTGTATGACCATACCCCATATGAAATAATGTGTTTCATTATTTATCTAAGATTTTAGTTCACTGTAATATTAAGAAAAGCATTTTACTATATAAGGATGACTTTATCCATGCCTTATACTAATTCTAACATTTAGGATAAGGGACTTTGTGAGATTGCATTAGGTCACTAAATGCCAACTGCACTTTTATTTAGAATGGACTGTCAATATGAATTTCTAGAGTACATATATGATCTTTAGGAATTTTATTTGCTAATGACAAATTTGAATAGATCTAGAGGGTCAAACACAAAGAATTGGCTCAAAGGGAATTTTTAGTATTTTCTTAAGGTCAAATAATTGACATAATCAATTAGTAAAAAAAGTGAGCCCATATGGATAATTAATTAGACATATTGAGACCCATATATAAGGCATACGACCATGACAGTCATTCTTGGTATTGAGCTTTTTTAATTAGTTTGCTTATTTAAATAAGATAACTAATTAAGTAACTAAATACAAGATATTTAGGAGAGATAAATCTGTAGATTTTTAGAGGATAAGAAAATAATTTGATTTTAAAATCAAAATTTAATTGATCTTATCTCTACAAAATCAATGGGCACAAATTATATATGTGAGACTCTTATGTTTCTATACACAAAACACCCAAAATATGTCTTCTTGTCTCCTTAGCAACCCTAACCGTTGTCCACTTCGAGCGAGAAGAAAAAGAGACTTTTTTCTTATTCTTGTTCTCAATTTTGATCCTCAATAAAATAAAAGAAACACATTTCTTCTTCTTGTTCTTGAAGTGTGCCTACGTGTTCATCCATCAAAAGGAGACAGAAAGAAGAGCTAGCACACTGCCTTGTTTATAAAGGTCAGTTCATATATGTTTGAACATAGAGGAGGTTCATCTTTTAGCAGCCTCTTGGTTGGTACACGACAGTGCGATGTTTTTTCTTGGTGATCAAAAGTTTTGTAAAGCACTCTACGAAGGTAATCAACTAATCTTAGTTTATTCTAGGTCTTAATCTTTGTATGACTATTTCTTGGTAAAATCAGTGTTTTATTATTTTTAAAATTCCATTGCATGTTTATTGAAGCCTATTCAAAACATGTCTAATTTCGAACAGTGGTATTAGAGCCTAATCATACAAACTTAAGTATGTTAATTGCCTATAAAATTGATTAAGCGTAAAAAAGTGTGATGCTTTGATGAAGATCATGTTTTTATGTTGATTGATTTGATGTTTTAATGTAAATATTGGATCTTTATATTAATTAGTAGCTGTTAATGATTTTATTATTTTTAAAACATGTTTGCTAATGATCTAAGATATTAAAAGATGTTATAAATTGACATAGTCATTAATGGATTCACCTAATATGTTTTTGAATGAATTTTTAGCATGCTAATCAATAAAGATGATGTTTTTGGTTGAGTTAAAATGCTAAAACATGTTAAAACTTGATTGGGTCAGTCTTAGATTAATCTTTTATGTCTTAATTGATGAAAAGATCAAAGTTTGCATGAATATGTTTTTGAGTCGTTGTTTGTGTACATAGACAATTACATCATTAGTGTAGTTGACCATGCCGTATGTTGTTTGATTATATTGACAGCTATATGATTGTGTAGCAGTCACTCTATTATGTTGTAAAAGTTCACAAAAAGCTACACGACTGTGTAACTACCAGTGTGACCTGTTGAATATTACATGGACAACTATAAAATCGTGTAGCTGCCAGTGTAGTGTGACAAAATTTGTATGCTGCATGAAATTGTATATTTTATGCGTATATTGTGAGATATTCATGTTATATCGTTATAAATGGTTTTCTAATCATATTTGTGCATGTCATATCATAATTTTAATATGTGGCTATTATGCATTATAATGGCGTATATTTAAATTGGATATTTGAAATTAATTGCTAAGTTGATTTCTAGCACATGTCTTTTACCATGTGTTTATGGTTTTTAAGGAATGGATCGTTCGATGAGTCCATTGGGCTTCGATCCAAGCCAATTGTTGCAATTTTCCTTAGTTAATCCAAAACCATTATTTTCTTAATGGACCAGACATATTGAATCCTAAAATTGGACTTTTTTATTTACCATGAATGCAACTATATATTGTGTATGTAAATTTTACTTTGGATAGATGAAATTTCATGGTGCATTCATGGGCCCTAGGTATTTTGGATCATTGTATAAGGATTTTATTCAATTTTCTTAGTATAAAAAATGTTAAAATGAAGACTTTGTAAATAAGCTTATGGAGCACTAAACGCACCTACCCAGAGTGGATAGCCAATTGGAATGGAGAGCCCAAACTTGAAGACCTATATTTGTAATCGTATAGATCTTTTAGTTATAGGTTTTTTGGGTCCATGATCACATTCTTTACTTTATGTTTGTTTATAAATATGTTATGATTGAATGAATGTCAATAACATATGCCATATTAGGCTGTAATTAAAATGAATCCTTACAAATAGTAAGTCACAATGTTGCCTCCCCAGTTCGAACTACGTTTAACATCATTCACGTATACTAGAAGTCCTAGGTGTCCCCTTATTTCTTTATGAAATGTGGGTTTGACTTAACGTGGAATGGTATGATCGAACCTAGGAAACATAAAATGGGCTTTTGTGCTTAACACTTTAAAGTGTTAGTCCATTTGATCAAAAAGTCATGCTTAGAACGTGATTGGATATTTTCTATCAAAAAGTGGATCTTGTCCCATAAAAATCACTAATGCGAATTATTTAAAGGGATACTAATTTTGTTTTGTAAGACTAATAAAACCTTAACTAATCTAGTTAATATTGATTATGTAGGTTGAAAATGGCACAAAATAATATGAACAATTTTCCATTGCAATTAATCCTTAAAATGGATAAGCTGAATAGATCCAATTATCTAAACTAGTCTTAAAACTTAAGGATAATCCTTAAGTACGAAAAGAAACTATTTATTTTGGATTCCCTTTTGGCCATTGAGTTGGCTAAGGATGCTTTAGTAGTTCAACGAGAAGCCTTTGAGATGAAAAAGAACGATTCCAGTGATTCACTTATCTAATGTTGGCAACTATGGTGCCCGATCTGTAAAACCATTTCATGAGCTAGGACGCATATGAGATAATGGTACACTTGTAAAGGTGTTTTAAGAGTAGACTCGCACTAATAGATTCTTCACCATGAAGGCTCTCACCTCTTGTAGGATAACCCCAGATACTCCCGTTAATGTCCATGTGCTAATGATGAAAGGGTTGTTGTACTAAATATAGTATATGTTTAGTATTTAAATTATGTTTTGATAATGTGCTAATATTTGAATTGATAAATATAGTAAGAATTAATAAAAAGAAAAATTAAATGTGGAAAATTTTTCTTTGACTTATGAATAGTACTCTACTATTCATTTGATAATGTGCTAATATTTGAATTGATAAATATCTTAAGAATTAATAAAAAGAAAAATTAAATGTGGATAATTTTTCTTTGATTTGTGAAATTATTTGTAGTATGAAGTAATGAATAATATTGTGCAAATAGTAAGCAATTTGGATGAATAATACTGTGCAAGTGAATAGTTGATTATATATATACTGTGCATGAAATGAACTTGCATGTGATGAATAGTACTATGCATGTGAATAGTGTTTTACTATTTGATGAATAGTGATTTTGTAGTATTCTTACGTGAACAATGAAAATAATCAAGTTTATCGATCAACATAGGTGTTGATCGATCAACTTAGTTAATCGATCAACTTTAGTTGATTGATCAACATACTTGATCGATCAAAATGAGTTTATCGATCAACATACTTAATCGATTAAAATGAGTTTATCGATCAACTTGTATATGTGCAGTGTTTGTTCATATTTTACGAAGGATATTTCTTCATGATAATAAGTCAAAATTTAGACACGTTTTGTTCCACAAATAAGTATAATTTTGACACAGTTGGTTCCACGAACAAGTATAGAAAATAGGGAAATTTTTATGAATGAAAGTGGGCAGGCATGGTCACCACTTACATAGATTAACATCATTCGAATATATGCTCTGTTTGTTTTCTGGGTGATTGAATGGATACAGGTTGGAAAGCAATGGCTCCATCATTTCTTTTATGACAACAGCAATGGTTCCGTCATTTCATTAATGACAATAGAAATGGCTCCATCATTTCAACAATGGCAACAACACTAGAATAATAATGGTACAAGAAGAAGTGGTCGAGCATCTTCCCTGGTATGATCTTTTACAGGTTGGCAATAGCACTAAAATGATAATGGGACAGCTAATGTGAAAGAAGAAATGGTCGACCATCTTCAGAAATTCCAGAATGATCTTTCACATCCTATATATAGCTTGACAGAAGAAGAAAGACTTGACACACTGAGAGACACTGAATCATATTGAACAACACTTCTCTGCAAACCAAGCTTATACTTTCAAGTGTAACTTATAAGTCTGTATTTCTCTTAAACTTGTGAGGTAGAACTTGAGCC
>CANYCX011271330.1:0-17817 GCA_948193385.1 Breynia disticha f. nivosa
AAGTAGTACTTGAAAATATGAAGCCATTTTAGATTTTCCTGATCCTCTTCATTCATCAAGTGTTTGTAGGCTCCTGATCTTCTTCATTTACAGAGAAACCACAATCCAAAGCTCTCATCTTCTCATACTTCCATTTCTTGCGAATAAAATAAAAAATCTCAAAAGTCGAGATGCAAAGAAAACTAAATAAAATACAAATGTATAGGAAGAGAAGACAATCAGATCAGAAGAGAAGAGAAGAGACTTGAGATGGGGGCAGAGGAAATCGATTAGGAGGTGGTTTAGGTGAAAAGACACAGGAGTCGTGGTTTCCATTGGAGAGAGAGAAAAAAATGAGTGAATGGAAATAGAGAGAAGGTGAAAGAAGGGGTTTAAATATGATGGCAATAAGGGACGAGAGTAGGTAAAAGTTCGTAAAAAAGGAATAAGTGTTATAAGGTTGCAAATAAGGAAATTTAGAACTTTTAGTGTTGTATCCCATGACCTTTGTTCAAGTTTAAGACACAAGCCCAACAGTTTCTTCTCCACTAACCAAGCCCAAACCGAGAGTGGGAACTTCCACCGTAACAAAACCTGCAAAAAACACCATTACAACACCCGCAAACATGAACTCACTGTTTCTCTCCTCACCGTCTCAACTCTACTGCTCTTCACCTACCAACTCTCCTACATTTACCAATCAATCTATACCTAAACATTTAGCATCTTTGTATCTGCGACTTGGAATTTTTCCGAAGCTCAAACCTTTACGAGCCATGGCGGTTTCCTGTCAAACTGGAAGTGAAGAAAAGGAGGCTAAGTTATGGGGTGGTAGATTCAAAGAGAGTGTTACTAACATTGTTGAGAAGTTCACTGAGTCCATTTCATATGACAAGGAGCTTTATAAGCATGATATTATGGGTAGTAAAGCTCATGCTTCAATGCTTGCTAAACAGGTTCTTTTTTATTTTACTTTATGTGTTTTAATTGTTGGAAAGTTTTGAAATTGATGAAAAAGATTGTGAATTTTGTGGGTTGCATGTGTAATTTGGATTGGTTTTGTGTGAGCTTGTAGGGACTGATTAGTGAGAGCGATAGGGATAGTATTTTAAAAGGTCTTGATGAGATTAAGAGACAAATTGAAGCTGGTGAATTTGTGTGGAGAACTGATAGAGAAGATGTTCATATGAATATTGAAGCTGCACTTACTGATATGATTGGTGAGCCTGCAAAGAAACTTCATACGGCTCGGAGCAGGAATGATCAAGTCTTGACAGATTTTCGATTGTGGTGTCGTGATGCTACTGAGAGAATTATTGCTTCTATTAGGAATTTACAGGTTGCATTGGTTTCCTTGGCTCTGGAGAATGTAGAGCTTATTGTTCCTGGCTACACTCACTTGCAGAGAGCTCAACCTGTTTTGTTGTCCCATCTTTTGTTAGCTTATGTCGAACAGGTTCGTATACGTATTCAAAACAAAAATGAGATTCTGAAGCTACTATTGGTCTGTTGGCTGTTATTGCTTGCATGGATATTTCAGATTTTGTGTCTATAAAAACATAATTTGCCTCCAGATTAGTTAAATCTATCTACATTATTTGTAGCTTGAACGTGATGCTGGTCGTTTGGATGATTGTAGAGCTAGGCTGAATTACTGCCCCCTAGGTGCATGTGCATTGGCAGGCACTGGCTTGCCTATTGATAGATTCATGACTTCCGATGCTTTGGGATTCGCTGGCCCCATGAGGAATAGGTATGCATTTCTTCTTCAATAGGTATGCACTTTGTTCGGTTTCTAATTGGAATTTTCAAGGATTTGTATGAGTTTTGCTATATATGGATACATGTGTTTTCCACGATGACAAGGTCTCACTTATACCAGATTTGCTCAATTTGATTCCAACTTATGACTAAAGATATGCGGTCTTGTTGGATTGTTTTACATGTTTGCATCACTTATGCATATGTGTCTTATATTACTGCGTATTCAGTTTTTCTTCCTGTTTATATGTGTAGCTATCTGGATAGTTGATTATGTTTTATTATTCCACCTAGTATTGATGCTGTATCAGACAGAGACTTTGTGTTGGAGTTTCTTTCTGCAAACTCCATTACAGCAGTCCATCTTTCCCGATTGGGTGAAGAATGGGTATTGTGGGCTTCTGAGGAGTTTGGATTTATCACACCTAGCGATTCTGTTTCAACTGGAAGTAGCATAATGCCTCAGAAGAAAAATCCGGATCCTATGGAGCTTGTACGAGGAAAGTCTGCTAGAGTAATAGGAAGCCTTGTCACACTTCTCACGCTCTGCAAAGGTCTTCCACTTGCATATAATCGTGATCTGCAGGTACGTGCTTTCATGACTTTTTCCTTCTGCATGAATCTGCTGAAAAATGTTGATGTGTGTCCTTTGCTAAGATTTGATTGTGCTTCATTTTTACGAGACAGGAAGACAAGGAACCTGTTTTTGATAGTGTTAAAACCATTATTGGAATGCTTGAAGTATCAGCAGAATTTGCACAAAACATCACTTTTAATCAGGAAAGAATTCGAAAGGCTTTGCCAGCCGGCTATCTTGACGCAACCACGCTTGCTGATTATCTTGTAAAGAAGGCAAGTCATTTTGCTAAGCTGGCACTATTCTCTCAATTTTAGGCTTTGTGGGTTCTTTTTTTAGCACCAGAATTTTATTCTTCGTTATGATTATACGAATTTCTTGTCTAACCTATGTCTGTTTTGAAGCAGGAAATGCCTTTCAGAACTTCACATGATGTTGTAGGAAGAGCAGTTGCCTTGTGTGTATCAAAGAACTGCCAGCTTCAAGATCTAACTCTAGATGAACTGCGAAGCATAAGTCCGGTTTTCGACAGTGATGTATACGAGTTTCTTGGAGTGGAAAACTCCGTTAAGAAGTTCGCTTCGTATGGTTCCACCGGCTCTGCTTGTGTTTCGGAGCAATTAAATTTTTGGGTTACTAAACTTCAAATTAGTAGCAGTCATTCATAAGCCAGAGATGCTATGGAGCAACATCAGCGACTGCACGACAATCGCCAAGCTGTATCAATTCGTGTTGCATCTTATGGACAACAATATGGACATGAAAAGTTTGTTATTGTCCAAATTTTGATCATAATTTTATGAGTTTGAACTCGAACCGACTTCTGTTATCCAGTTTAAAATCTTGCTCAAAGCTTGTTTTCATTATCTAGAGGAAATAAGTTCTCAGAAAATTGAATCAAACAAAAACAAGCCATTTAATTGTTTACAAGTATAAAATTTGGTCTTTGCATTGCAGCATTTTAGAAATGATTACAACCAAACAGATTCTAGTTTCAGAATCCCTGACAGAACAATCACATTTCAGCATAAACCTGAACAAAAGTTGGCACGACTACTCCGTTCTGATGATCTCGAAACAAAAGTAAATCGAATCTCCGGAACCTCACTTCCATTGCATTATTTTCCACATTTCAAAACTGACATCCGCTTTCTCCAGGTCCGATTTTCTCACATTATGTTTTCAGAGTTCTTATTGGTTGCTGCCCGTGTAGACCTTGTTGGCTTCAGGGATATCTTGTGTGCCTGTTTTGCGGCACCTGCAGTTTCTGAAGTATCAAGCTCAGTAATTGGTTTCTTTGGTTTAGATTTCTGGACTAGCTTTGCAGGACTCGAATTGATCTGCGAGGGGGTTGGAAAATTTTGTCAGCCATAGCACAACCGAAAGAGCTTTTTGAAAGTCCATAATAACTTTCAATCCGTACTAAGAATAGGCGAGTAAATTCAAGTAAGATGGACTAGCAGAACATACCATTGTATTCGCCATGTCACTTAAAGGCTTTCGTTTCAGCTCGCCTGCGATCTCTAACTCTGTCAGTTGAGTCATATCGGCTTTCTCTTTCACAGAGGTGTCTGAACCATGAACGGTGTCTTGAACGACATCTGGCTGCGGTGGTGTGTCGTGCACTTGCAGAACTTTTCTATTGGTGCACTTGGAGGCTGCACAGCCACAACCTGTTCCGCAACTGCCTCCAGCTGCTCGGCATTCGCATTTCGTTGTCTTGCACAAAGATCTTTTACCACAAGAGCAGCATGGTCCTGGAGCAGATCCTACAACAGAAGAATGTCCTGTGGAGCGTCTTGACTCAAATTCGTCCAAGTCCAACATAGTCTCGAAGGAAACCTGATCCATCCGTCAAATATTTTCAGATAACCAGATCTTCTTGTTCTGTTTTTTTCGCAACTAATGTATAGAACTTTTGAATTGGTTAGTCAACACAAAGAAGAAATTACCAAAAAGTCAGAACTTTTTTCTTTTCATCTCATAAATAGGGAGATGCACAATCTGAGAAAATCAAGAAAAGAAGCTCTGGTTACCTGTGTCTTCTTTGGATTAACTTGGCATGCCTTTGTCATTATCATCTCGTCAACAACCTTATTTAGCGCGGCTATTTCTTTCTTTAAATCTGTTAACTCTGAGTCATTTGCCATGCAGTCAGATTCTTTGATCTGTAGCTGTAGCCTAAGAATTAGACAAAGGAAAATTCAGATAATAAGCCATGGAAGCATAAACTTGAAAAGAAAACTCAGCAGCTACATCTCACCTAAAATTTTCTTCTCTTAGCATTTCAGCATCTTCCTCGAACTGTCTGAGTTCCTCAGCCATCCTAGGTGAAAGTGAAATTCAATTACTTGGTTCAATTTTATGAAAATAGGTATTTAACACCAATTAATGGCGAAAATGAGAAGATCAAGAGCAATTCTTAGAATTTTTTCTAAACAATCACTTCAAACCTAGAGAGAATTTGAAGACAAAAATCGAATTCAAGAAAAAGAAAGTGAACAGCAGGATCACAACATAATAGACTTATAGCATTTTTCTCGGCAACTTGCATAAATTTCCATAGAACATTCCATAAATGCCATAAAACACTATGACTAAACACAAAAAGAACAAACAAGATAACTATTCATCAGTAAAATGCACAAGAAAGATTGAAATTAAGGGCTCACTCTTCCATTTGACGCTCACATTCACCACGAACTTCATCCACGCGTGCGGCAAGCTTAAGCTCAAATTCAACAGTCTGTAAGAGTAGACAGAATCATACAGTCTCAGGAGGGATGTAATAACTAGTGAAAAAAAATATATTGGAGTACCAATGAATCATTAGCAACTATTATATAATTTGCAATCGTGATTTTATTCCTAACTGAATTTCCAGTCTTATTATAATTGAGCAAATCACATCTATATGATGCCTCATCAATGAAATGCCTTGTCTAATCTTATGTTCTCAACCAACTGATTATGCATACCTGAATTCCAGGACCACCATCATTCTTTTCCCCTGGTTGAAATGCAGGCAAACAAAAAAGTTAACAAAACCATTCGAACTAACAATAAAAATATGTAGACAACTGATCTCCTAATCCTAACCTTTTTGACCAGAAGACTTTCGAGATTCTAACAACTCTGTTAGACGTTTGGTGGCTGTATGAGCTTCTTCAGTCTTCCGCTGCACCACCTGACATCATAAGGTAAATGTAAAGAGCAAAAACTAGCCACAAGGATCAATAAATGCAGCAGGTAATTCAAAGAAGATAAGAACTTAGATAGCCATAAATTTACCAGCTTTTGCCTCAGGTTCACAGCCAACAGCTGGCGCATCTCATACTCTTTCTTCCTTTGCTCCTTTTTGAGCTGTTGAAAGGGCATAACATGTTATGCAAGAAATGCCTCATAGCTTTACAAATCCAAGGTTAAGCATAAACCTCACAAATGAATCCAACTCTCCTTAACAACTATAAATGCAAGAATGTTGACTAACACCGTACCTGAAGAATTTCTTTCTCCAGCGAAGCTTTCGACAACCTAAATTGAACCGATGCCAGCTTCGTTTTGCACATCAATTGAACCTTAAAAACGACAACCAAGATCATCATAACGAAAAACTAAAACATTTTCAGCGTAGAATTTCAATAATAGCAAAAATGTCACCTTTTGAGCCTTCAATCTTTGAACCTCATCCGGATTCACAGTGCGCTTCTCAACAGTCCTCTGCCTTTGTATCGACAACTGATATTGTAAATTCAGTTTCTTTTTCATCTCGATTAACTGAAGAAAAAATCTCATCAACAAAATGCGCATATATCAAAAAAGAACCATCACTATACACAAATGAAAAAACATTCCACCTGTTCTTCGAGTTTCTGCAGTTTCTGAAATTCACTTTCGCTGGTTTTCGGAGCCTTGTCAACAGAATTCGGTGAATCATTAGCCAACTTACATTTCATTTCCTCAATTTCAATCTATTAAAACACAACAAACAACAAATATTAAACTCCATAATAATATGATCCTGTAACTTCGAATTTCATTCATTTATTTCTCTAAATTAAACAATCAAACAAATAGTAACAAACCAACAAAGACCTTCAGAGCTTCATTTTCCATCTCCAGATCGCGAACTCTCTCCTCGTACTGCTGCTGTTTCTCACCATCGTGTTTCTCCGGCGAGGAGTAATCGGCGGAGCCGGTGCTTGTTCTTTTAGATCGGCGATTTTGTTTCTTCATTTTCTGCAAAGAAAACACTAATCAAAACTGCGACGACACTAAAGATCTGAAAGAAAATATAAAAATGGGATTCGAATCGCTCGATTTGTGTCGCAGATTTAATATGAGAAAACCCTTGCCTTGCTTTCACCTTGAAGTGAGGATTCAGTGAGATGATGACGTAAGCTTTAATATGAAACCTGTTTGAATTTAGATTTCCTTCCCTCTCTATTATACGTCCTTGTTTGCCTTTGTCTCCAACGGTTAGTCAGTTTAACGGCGCCGTATTCATCTTTAAAATTTTAACAATCTACGTGGCACCGCTCTGTCGCTTTAGCTTCATTTATTTTATGTGTACTTGTTTTGTTATTATATTATTTATTTAAAAGTTTGTGTTAATTTAATAAAATTTGTAGTAAAATAATAATTTTTCATTTTTTTCTCTGAATTTCAAAAGTTTGGTTCATTATGATTTTCAAGAGAATTAAAAAAAAATTGTACTAAAATATGTTCGCTTGTTTATTCAAGAATGATATCGAACACGTAGATCAACTGACGTAGAGTTATTCTAGTTTAATCAGAGCTCTCGAGTTCGAGTCCTGAGTAATTCGATTGGGATAGCCACAATTGACTATTATTATGCAGGCGCATGATTTATTTTTTAAAAAATAAAATTCTAAACACAATAATATTTAAAATAAATTTATCATAAAGTGATCTACAATCATAAAAAAATTCAGAAAATTCTTCTTTGAAAAATTATGATTTTGGTTTTCTTCATCTTCAACCATTTGTCGATACCTAATTCTGGCAGAGTAATATTGAGAGCAATATTCCTAAGCTTTGCAAGTATGTTTTCATAAGCAATATAAATTCATCTTCTTGTTGATGTTGTTAGGATTGATAAATAGAAATCCTTAAATGAATTTATAAGCCTAGAGAACCTCATTATGTGTGTTGGTATTGATAAATAAGAATTCATAAACTAAATCAATACCATATTTTCGTCTCTTTTCTTTTTACAATAGCCTACCAGACCCATCATCCACATGATGCTTGGCAGCATGCAATAATAGAGTGATAGTCATGTCTTTTTGACATGGCTTTTAATAATGATCTAGATAAGATAACGTGTTTGTTGTATTTTTGCTATATATTGTGCCAAACTATCATTCTTTTAACTTTAATGCTTTCTTTCATAGCCAACTGTATGAATTTATTATACTTTGTCTTTTTACTTTTTGGACATATCACGTCTAACTTGATTTCTTGTATATGTTGAAGTCTGAAGTCTATATAAGATTTCATTGGTGAAATAAAAAATTCAAATAAGAGCTTACATCAATATTGAGACTAAAATTTATCTTTATGACTTTCTAAATTTTTTTTTTTCTTTCTGAAATTCTCAAAAGGGATAAGAATATAACATATACTTTAGATGATCTAATAGTTAGTAAATATTGCCCAGGAAAAAGGTTATAATACTTGCATAGCTTCCGGTACAATAGGTTCATCCTCATTGATTATTTAAAAGAATAATGCTTACAAATTTTTTGGTTATAAAAATTTACGGTAAGGGAATATTGCTTACATAACAAAGAATAATGCTTACATAACAAAGAAGTCTCATCTCATCCCAGCCCAGCATGCAAGAAATGAGACTGAGGAGTCTTACCTAATCTGATCCGGTTATGAAATTATGATATGAACAATGAATGAATATCAGATTTTTCATTAGGGCAAACTTGCTCGATCATGGCTTCTCCGTAAGCCGACACCATCCACAAGGATTAACAATTCAAACCCTATGTGGGTTTAAAAACACAAACTGTGACCTGATTTCTAGGAAGAAATCATTTTTGACCTTTCTTAACAAATGAATCACGTTCTTAACCTCAGAAATCTCTACCTGATTACCTCAGCATAAAGGAATCCTCACTGCCAGGTTCCCAAGTTAGCTATCGGCTGTAGTTTTCCTTCTCATCAGTTGTTCTAGGCGGCCGGTTCAGACTTCTTGTCGGAAGAACAATGGTTTCCTTATTCACTGATTCGTCGGCTTGATCAGCATTCCTCTCTCTCAAAAGTACGTTATTGTTTGATGTGGGTGGTAATCGCATTGCCCATGGTAACTTCAATGGAATATCTCCCTCACCTGCATTATTGCTGCTTGTGCTTTCAGACTTTTGCATTGCTTCGTTGTTCTTGGTTTGGGTTGTGGATGGTGATGGAGATACTGGTATGAGCTGAATCGTAGTTTGGCGCCATTTTTTCCTCCGATTTGGCTTTGAAGCATTCGATTTAGCCTGCGTAGGATTCAGAAAAAGAACAGAAGTTTTCAATTTTAGTGAAAAAAATGTGGTTGATCATCATAAAAAGACGTTTGGAATGGCAGAGTATATAATTACAGCTGTGTTCCCGATGTCGGATAGAGGATTCCTTCTCGTGGCACCATCTTCATTTGTCTCTGCAGGCCTCTCCGTCAGGGCACTCTGAAGTAGTACAGCACCTTGAGAAGCAAGAGCGCTAGTTTTGTCTGTATTTTCTGAATCTGAACCAATCTCAATGATGTCAGGTGTAGCTGGTGGCCCTAATTCCTGAGCCTTGGCTCTGTTGGAGCACTTGGATGCCGCACAGCCACAAGAAATGCCACACATGCCTTGGGACAATCGGCATTGGCACTTCGAGGTCTTGCATGATGATTTTTTACTGCAAGTGCAACATGCTTGACCTGCTTTAGATACATCCTTCTCGCAAGAAGAAGATGAATCTTGGAAAGGTACTCTAGACTGTCTCTTTGTAACAGGCCGTTGCATAGACTTTACCCATTCATCATCTGTTGGTTCCGGTTCCGGTTCCGATTCCAATTCCGATTCTTTATTATCAATATCCATGTCCTCAAAAAGCATGATGGAGTTCCTTTGCGTCTAAAAAGACGGGAGCAGAAAGAAGAAAATAAACATTTAATACAAAGTTATTTTTAAACTGAGAAAACAAATGAATTGACGATACGGAAATTCACCTGTTTCCGCAATTCATACTCGTGGCCGCCTGCATTCTTAATTTGATGAAGTTCAGCCTTCAGCATTTCCAAATGCTTGATGACGGTACTAAGCTGAACTATTTTTCCCTTTAATTCTCTTACTTCATTATCTTTGTCCCTGCAATCGGCTTCTTTATCCCGCGCCAGACATCTGTAAACAAAGTAAAAGAACCATTAATATCCTAGTTCCCACTTTGTAAATGTTCTACTGCTTATGAAATGTATTGTGTTTGTGCCAGTAAATTAAAAGAATTATCAAGAAAGCTGTACACATTGAATATCTAATTTCGGCAATGGTCGAAAAATTGTAATTACCTGGAGGATGCTGCCAAATTGAATAGATAATTCATTAAATTCTTTGCCTCAGGAAGAGATCGGACTTGATTCCAACGTCCCCTCCCGCTAAAGCCACGTTCACGTTCTTCTGCTTCAGACAATTGAGATGACATGGAAACCAAGGTGCTAGAAGAAATAGCAAGCATGTTTTCCAGAGCAAAAATTCTTGAATTCCTTGCACCAGGAGACATGGATGTGGTGCAATCACTGCATTGAAACCGGGTTGACGGGATCAAGTGATCCAGTTTTCTTTCAATAATGTTCTAAAAAAGAAGTCAACATCACAAAAATTAATCTTCACCTTAAATTTGCCTGGTTTAGCATCTGTGCCTCTTCTTTCAACCTCGTGACTTCCTTGGCTATTCTAACCCTCCTAAAATAACAAGACAATATTTTATTAGTTACGCGAAGAAATAACCAACAATACACATTAAAAGAAAGGGAACAAATCCAAAATAGCAACTTAAGGGTCAGTTCTTTTAGATGTTAACAGGGATATAATCTGAACCATCACAAACAATGCTGAGAACACTAAACCCAAAATGATGAGTATTTCCTGCATTGGAGCATTTAAAAAACCGTTGCATTGGAATTTTATTTGTGCTCACTCTTCCATTTGACGTTCATACTCGGCTCGGACTTCATGCACTCTGACTGTGACTTCAAGTTCATGCTCAATTGTTTGCATTAGAGCCTTCACAAATAAAACGTAACTTTGTAAATGGCAAAGGAACTAATCGATAGTATTGAAACCACATTCTTTCACACATTAAATATTATCTGTCAGGAAATTTTCATTATTACCTGAATTCCAGGGCCATTTCCAGCACCTACACACCACAAACAAATTATTAATAAATAATTATTAAATAATAAGATTAGAATGAGGAGGTTGAACTGTCAAATCAACTAACCATCATGCGAGGAAGCCTTTCCAGATTCTAGAAGTTCTTTTAGCCTTTTTGTTGCCATAGCTGCTTCCTCTGATTTTCTTTGAAGGACCTGACGAAAAAAAGAGACAGTCAGTTCATTAGCTCTTGAAACAGGCACAGAAAAATAGCAGCTGAAATTAAATTTACCATTTTCTGCCTTTGATTCAAAGCCAGAAGTTTGTGCATTTCATACTCATTCCTTCGTCCCTCTTTCTTTAGCTGATCATTAACAAAAGGATTTCCAATAAGGATCAGTTAAATAACAAATAATTTAATAGACTAAACAGAGGACAGTGCATTATTCTAGATAAACAAAAATTTGCAAGACCTAATCCCATAACTCATTTTTCTTTCCTAAAAGGTTTGAATCACAAACAAATTATTTTCCAATTCGCACTACAATGAGGAAGAAAACCGCGCTTATACGATATAAACATTATTTCTCTCTACAAACTTCTAACCGGACTGTGACAACCAAGAACTTATGTTTAGATTTCAAATTTTTTGGGTAGTCTAGGAATGCTTATGTTAAATTTTGCCAAATATGAATTCAAAAAATTTAAGTTTAGTCAACTCATGTAAAAAAGTTTTTATGTTTGTCGATGTACCTGAAAAACTTCCTTTTCGCGTGATGCCTTCCACAACCTAAACTGCTCAGATTCTTGCTTGATTTTGTTTTGAAGTTGAGCCTAAAAAAATATTTACTTTCAAATTGAAATCAAAAGCTAGAAGTCAATGTAAACTTTATTCTTCTATTAGAACAAAATACCACCTTTTGAGACTTAATTCTCTGGATGTCCTCTAGTAGTCGCCTAGCAGCCTCATCACTCTTTTGTTTTTGTCTCAAAAGTTGAGCTTGAGCGTCTTGTTTTTTCTTCAACTCTGCAACCTGCAAAAAGGTGTATGAATACAAGAGAATTACCATATAAAAGGAAATTTCCATTTGCCGACCTTAGAAAACCTTACCTGCGCCTCAAGAACAGTCAACTTTTGTAGATATTCTTTCTTTAACTTTTGAGCACCGTCATCAGAAGTAGCTGAGATATTTGCTAGATTGTTTCTCAATTCCTCAATCTCTTTCTGCCAATTGACAATGAAGTTAAAACTTGGCAACAGAACAAAGGCTACCAAAAATTGGATAACATGAAAGAGACAACAATTACCTGCAGGTTTTTCTTCTCAATCTCTAATTCATGAACTTTCTTGTCATAATGAAGTTTAAGAACTGAAGTGTCTGAACTTGCAAATCGCTTCATTTCAGCCTTCACAAGGAAAAAGGAATAGAAAAATTGGACAGAGCAGATGAAAACAATAATCTATAATCAACACAAGCAACACGAATGTTGTGTTAACAAAGTCAATTTTATATCCATATGGACTCACTTAATTATATGCTCTAGTAAAATAGGATTTCCTTCTTCTACATTCAAGCAACAAATCAGTTGAAATAAAAAATATCTGAAAATAAATGTCCTCATAAACACATAAAAGATTCGAGGGCATTTACATGCTTGATTCTATTAATAATAGTTAGATTACAATTTACCTCCTTTTGTTCAAGTCTTTTGTCAAGTTCTTTCAGCTCCCTGTCCAAATTTTCTTGAAGAGAAGAATGTTCCAATTCCTTTTCTTCAACATCATCTTCATCTGCACAAAAGTTTCCGATATAATTTTTTCTGTAATTGTGCTCTCCCCCACAGAATTCAAGATAGCATACAGGCTTCCACTTCTATGGTCATGTCGTAAATTTTCAAATCCGTCTTGTATAAATAAAATGAACAGTCTTATCACGAACTGTAGAGCCAAAAATGTGGAAGGGAGAAAGTCAGGGTGAATAATTAGTATTCGAAATCTATGGCTTAGGCAATAGGCATATAACTAATTTCAAGTAGAACGAGTCAGGATGAAAAATTGACAATTGATCTACATATGAATAAAGCTAATCACACAAACTTCCAAGAGCCTCAACCTGATTAATGACAATCAAGGAAAATGTTTGTAACCTAGAATGCACTGCTAAATAATGCAGGAAACAAAGGAAAGCAACATACAGGAGCCCACAAAACACTGAATTTAGTTAGTCATTCTAAGAAAAAATATTCACAAATAATACCATAGCAAACCTTTTGAATCTGAATTGGACGAGAACTCATTGAGAGGTGGGAATAAAATATTTTTTGAATATATTCCTTTTTCATCTGAGTCTACAGAATTGAAAATTTGATTTGACTTTGAGTTGGACAAGTTTTTCAAGCATAGCAACTCCCGCTCTAGTTCTTGAATTTTTGACACATACGTTTTCAATAGATCACCATCCTGCAATAGTAGCAATATGGGTCAATAACAGGAACTCAAATTTTGAGATCATAACATAGCTAAAACTTTATTAAAAAGACATTTTTCTCTGATCTGGTTTTCTGAAGTGTCAATCTCCTCCCAAGATTTTCCATTTCGAGCTGATTCAATTTGAATAATCAACTTATCCTTTTCAACCTGAAACAGGTGTTAAATTGTTACACTTTGGCATGGCAACAGATTCCAAGTATCCTTGATGAGAAGATTGGTTCATTCTTTTGATAAAGAAAGAAAACCTGTGCATCAACTGCACACTGTGACAATTGCTCACAAGTGATTCGACGATCTTCTAGTTCACGGTGTAGTTCTACTTTGCTTGCTTCGAGCAGCGATACTTTATGTTTAAGGATCTAAAACACCAGGAAATATTCAAGCAATTTATCATTTACCACACAAAATAAGGAAGTTTAAACTTTTAAAATTCTAATTAACAGATATACCTGAAGTTCATTGAATGGCGTAGTTCCATCACCACGGTAAAACAACAACTCAGCCTGCAGTTGTTCAATTTGGCTCCTCATCCTTTGTATCTGTGCAGCCATTGGATCACGATTGATCTAAAGCAAGAAAAAAGATTGAGATCATCAACATGCTAAGGGCTAACATAGAGAAACTATACTACTCAACAACAAAAATGAAACTCACAATTGCTTTATTTTGAATATTGCGAGCACGATTGGCATACTTCAGCGTATTCAATGTCTCCTCGGCGTTTGTATCAGCAGGACTAACGCATGCTATAGAAGACCCAATGTCAAATTCATTACGGTTAGAATTTAAATAAAATCGTGGAAGAAGAAAGTGAAAAAAAAGAAAAGGGATAAAGCATATGAGGGCATACCAATCATCACTGTTTTACTGTTTCCTCCCAATGAATCCTACAAGTGAATATCACACTGTCAAGTAAGGATTACTTTGCTAAAAGCATGTAAAAGCAGTGCTATTTGCAGTTTCAACAATGTTACAAGAAAGGGAATGAAAGTTAAGCACCAATGCAATACCTGCAACAAGCGCGTCAACTTGCTATCACGATATGGAACATGACCTCCTTCCTTTCGCTTCTTTTCATCCCCCAGTGCACTTATCACATTTCCAAGAGCCAGTAAACCCTTATTTATATGTATGCCTGAAATGCAAAAACATAATTGCTACAGACATGCAGTGCAGCAAAGAATAATACTTTTAAAATTCCAAAAACTACAATCAAATGAATATTATTTTCCAAAAATCATATCTGAATTGTTAAAAATCCATAAACAACAAATTTCATAAACACCTTCTTTGAAACGCAAGCCATCTGCCCCAGTTCTTTTTGCTCGCTCAGAACCAGCGAGATCCACTAAATGCAGTTTCGCAAGTAAAATGTCATCATCAGTATCTTCATTATTAAGAGCAATTTTCTTTTGCTCCATGGTGATGGTGAATATAGCGTGTGATCGACTGCAAAGCAATAGAATTAATATTTTTTGTTAGAACAAAATAGCTGGAAATTTTGTACAAGTAAGCGAATCATACCTTGATTGGCTATTCATGTTCGTGCTACCAGTAGCACGAGCAACAGAACCTTGAGACAAATACGACGCCATCTCTTCTTTAGTTCTGACCTCGGCTTCCGTTACTCCAGCAAGTGTAATCCCTCCATTCACTGTCTCTCTAATCTGAATTGGCACTCTAGCCAGTACAGCTGGCTTCGCAACACTGCCACCTTCACCTTTTGAAACAATGGCTGAAACTGAATTCGAATAAAGCAAATCAAAAACCTCCTCTTTAAATATCTGCAAATTAAATAATCATACCATCAAATTACACATCTTACAACATCAACCATAATTACTAAAACAAACAAAACACAAACGCACCTCAATAAATGAAACTCGAATAAAAAACTCAGTAGAATCTCTCATTTTTTCAAGTCTACTGAAAATGCTTTCCATCACTTTCGGTATAATTCCGTTTTCACTCCCGTCTCCAGAGTAATTAGTCCCCATTGTGTACGTCTTTCCAGAACCAGTCTAACACAACAAAATTCAATGAAATAAGCTGATACAATTTATTTCAATACCAAAAAAAACATACTAAAATTGCCTAAACAGAATCCAAACCTGTCCATATGCAAGAACTGTGGCGTTATATCCATGAAATATTGCATCAACGAGTGGATCAACACAATCATTATATATAGCAGATGAGGGAGACGCATTGTTACCATACACAATATCATATGTAAAGGCATGCGATCCAATTTGAACCTAATTTGCAGCAAACAAATAAATATCAACTTCAATTTAAAATTCATGAAATTGATTAAATTAAATTGACATACCTGAGGCTCGCCGGGAACCACCGTGATGCAATCCGTACATCCAACGAGAAGCTCCGGAGTGATTAGAGGTCGAATATTCACTGCAACGCGAACACAATCGCTATCCATTCCGAATAATGTCCTTCTAAATAAGCTTTTACTAAACTAAATGGAACAAGAAAATGAAAGTGCGAGTTATATCAACGATATTTCCGCGACAACGGCGTCAATGCAGGTGAAAGAGACGTGAAAGTGTGAGGTAACGTGAATGTGCGGAGCGAGATGTATTCGTTGCGGTGTATATTTGAGAGAAAAGGCGCTGTGATTCCCAAATTCAAATGGGTTCGGTGGTCACGTGAGTTGCACGGAGAGTAATGGATAGACTAATACGATGGTAATTCGATTGTTTCGGAATTTGAATCAGAATTGAAACGTTAGAATCGATAAATTCACCGTCCAATTCCATTACTTAAGAATCACGAATCGTGACCCCCAAATTTTGAACTAAAGTTAACGATTCAGTTCATTTTTACAGTTCGTGCAATTTTTTGTACACAAAATGAAGATCCTCATCTCAAAAAATTGCTTTGGATACGGTCGGCTGTTAGGCCGTCACTACCGCAAAGAACTGGCGGCTTCACTGTTCAAATCATTCTTGCAATTCCAACAATTTTTTAAATCAACCCAACGGTTAGAATCGTTCATCTTTCTCAATTTCTCATGCATTTTCAAAAGCTAAAAAGTAAAAAATAGAGGTATTCGAGTAGAATATAAAAAGGAACTTTTTTTTGTTAAGATGATGTTTTATTCATATTAAAGCTTGTTAATTACGAACAGTTCGAATTTAAACAAACATCTATATAAAAAATATCATCTCAAATCTCAGCGAACCAATTCATGGAAGTGGACCGATCGCTCATGAGTATTTTACATATTTATTAAGGAAATAGAAAATTTTGATTGGTTCGATTACAAAGACTTTTTTTTTGGAAAATTACAAGAATACACAGTTTTGTGTTTGAAATAATATGAATGTTATGTTTGTTTATTTTTTCTTATGTCAGTTCAAGTTTTGAAAATATGAAAATATTCGATTTTGAGTTTACAATTAAAAATGCTAGAGTATGTTTATACATATGTTTAGTGTTCATCGTTGTTCATTATTGTTCATATGTATAGAAAACAAAAAATGACATTTTTTTATTTTAAAACATAAAATCTAGCATTCATATAATTGTGAACTAGAATTTAACATGAACAAATATATACTAACATTCATATCATTTCAAACTCACAACATAGTAGTTTACATAATTATCTGTTTTTTTACGAGGAAACTTAGCCCACAGAAATGATCACTACAAGAAACTTGGTTTTTTCCAACGACCTTATTCTGTTGAAATTCGACGGAACAAGAAGAGTTTTTTGACGAATATCGACGGAAAGAGGTCGTTGTAAAAACATATTGTGGGACTAATTTTTAAAACCTTTTATTACCGAATATTTTCCAAAATCCTTCAAAAACACAAATTTATAAAAGAGTTATAGAAATTACAATAATTTTAAAAAAATAAATTCATAACAAATTTCTTTTATCAATTCAAACTCTTTTACAAATAATTCAGTTTTCTCAATATGTGCTCGAATCCTCCTCGTGGCAATCCTGCTATACCTGCATCATCATTTAAAACAAACAAAAAGGGTGAGTATAAAATATACTCAGTAAGTGTAAATCCAAATTTTAATTTTAAATGAAGTGCAGGAGTCCAGTTAGCACATCGTGCTGATGAATACAAAGTTGTATCCATCCCTTCATCCCCAGTTGATATGATTCATTACGATTTAACATAAGATCATAGTTTTATCCATTAGTTCAAACCATTAGACAATACAGACTAAAAGATAAGTATTTTTCAATACTCAATAATCATTTAATACCAATTATCAAATATTAACATTTTAGATTAATTGTAAAATCGTTTCAGTCGCATTTGATCGTCGAAAAATGAAGGTTTGTGAAAAATGAACTGGGCACGGGGTCGTGCCAACAACACGACCAGGTCGAGTTGGACCACGATCTTCCCACGAGCCTAATTTTTCTGGCAACTGTTCACTGATGAGCACGGGTCGTGCCTCCACACGGCCAGGTCGTGCCAGAAGTCTGTATTGTCCATTTTCTGCAACTTTTCTATCAATTTTAAGTGTAAACAGGTTTATATAAGTTCTAAACATACCCAACACTTTTCTATACCCATTTAATACATGTTTACACTTAATCAACTTATGTAAATCACTTTTATATATCATTTGATAAGGCAAG